>BLKR01011969.1:0-25103 GCA_011170035.1 Teleogryllus occipitalis | reverse complement strand
CGCTCAAAACTCAGTCGGAAACTGATTACGAATGAAAAATCCTCCGGTTTCGCGTTCGGCGAGTATGACGATTATACGAGTATGGCGGTTTTTACAGAACTGCGTTTGAAGTAAATCAGCTGTTACGGTGTCGTCCAAACGGAAGGCTCAACGCCATTATGACGTCACTGAAGTGACGTGTAAGGTTCCGATTGGACGGCTCCGTAACACTTGATCAAATTTCAAACGCAGCAATGTAAATATCGCAGTGTTATCGAAATCACTCATTAATAGACATGTCATCAGTAGCTTACCCAATGGGAGGGAGTCTAAAATTGAAACGAAAAATAATCGAGTAATTTAAAAATATTGTACTGTGTGTAAATATAATACTACTCAAAACATTTTATTTCGTGAATACATGCTTTTGACGAATTTAACATTATTATGACGAATATAACATATAATTATGTTAAATATTGTGTGTATATAATAGTTAATATATTTCGAATAGTGATAGTATATCGAATTATTGAAATTCCTTGTGTAGGGCAGCGAGTTGAATAGGCTGATTTGAAGTGGGCGTTGTTGTTTCGCCGACGACTGAGTCGACCAATTCAGAGGCCATGGAGGCTTACATCAACTGTTTCACAACAAATTAGTATGCCCAATGACGATAAGACATTTTTACGCAAGGAAAAATAGTACCTTCTGTTTTGTTTAACATAAACGTTTTTGTCATGTACTCGTGTAATTATGGTCCAATGTTCATTGTGTTTAATATTCCACCTTATTTTCGGATTTGTAAGAAACTTAAATGACATTACCATTGGTACGAAACTAATTATTTTCACTTCACCAATATTTTTGTGCTTTTATATAGCGATGGTACTTATTTTTCCCTTCAATGATTTAGATTCATGAATAGAAAACAGAAATATCAATTTATTTTTTGTAGAGGCTGATGTTTCTACGGTATACACAGATTAGAACAATGGCAACTTATTTTTATTAAATTTAAAATATTTCCAATTTCAAAATCAGAAAGAAAAATTGTTTTTTTTCAACCAATTAATCGTTCAATTGAAATTTTATTTTGTTTCGATAATAATTAATCAATTAGAATTAACTGAAAGAGTTTTGCGATCATTACGCGTGACGACTTTAAATCCCGTAGTTGCGCCGAGCGGCGAAGCTACCGAGCGTCCGTCGCCGGTCGAGCGGTCGAGCGCTCGCCGCAGCCCGAGTCTCGGCGACGCCCGACTGTTTAGGAGATAACCGAGAGCCGAAAGACGGCCGGTCGAAATGTCTGTTGAACTGCTATCTCCTTCCCCCCGAACAAGGTCCCCCCCCTTCCGCCGGGCGTCGGCGCGGAGTGCGAGAGTCTCGAGCGGTTGTTTTCGCCAGATTGCAGACCTCTAGTCATTAGTCTCGTAAGTGAAGTGCATGTTTTTTTTTCTTATGAGGTGGCGGTGATATTCCCATGCTGGATGGTGAGATCCTTCACCAACCTTCCCGTCTACTAGCGGGGTTTCCCTCAACCATGTATCTCCCATATGCGGGGCGCCGCCTCAGCCGGGACAAGCTATAAGCTCCCGACCTGGCTCGCGGCATGTAAGTGTATGTGTACGTAAGGGGTGAGGAAGGAAAGATCGCGTGCGGTCCGTGGCTCGTTTGTTAGGGTACTGTTCCGCCATTCTCCTGATATTGATCGAAGAAACCATGGAAAACTACCAATCACAGCAGTCGGCTTCTAGAATTATCCTTTAGACAACCGCTGAATTCGACTTAGTTATGTATCTAGTGTTGAAAAGCGGTCGGGACTAGAAACTAGGGCCTCCTGCTCAGAGGCACTGTAGTGACATCAGTTGATGCCCTGAGCCACTTCTCCGGGTTTGAGTAACCAAAGGTATACAGTAAATTATTTAGTATATTAAGCATTAATTAGTGGCACAATATGATACCACTAGCATCACAAAAATAGTGCTAATACTTGTAAGCTATTTTTAAGAATCAGTTAAAAGTGGGTGTCGTACTTGTTGGCGAGTTGTCCTAGGTACTTTTCTATGTCAAAATTTGCACTGCAGTTGCAAGAGTCTTAAATATTTTGATTTCCCTCTTACACCTGTGTTATTGAAGAGAGATTTTTGTAAATGAATTCTGTTCTTCATAACTAGATATTTAAAAATGCCGTGAACTTTCTTTTCCAAATATGAGTATTTTCGCGTAATTTTGCGAGAATCTTGTGACAACTTACTAACTTCAAAAAGGGGATTTTTTTAAACAACTACAATTTTTCATAATTTTTTTACTCGAATACAGTAAAATGAGATTCATAATACGGAATATATTCACATTCAGACTTCTGATATTAAAAAAAATTGCAAACATTCAAGTTTTTTCGAACCTATTCTACACCTATTTTAAAACTACAGCCTATTCTAATTTTGAAACTAGATATTTCCATCTTAATGCAATCTATTGCTCAAGATTAATTCTTCAAATAATTCATGTTCAATTTGAGGAAAACCAAAAGGTATTAAAAATGGCATAGATATTGATTTACAAATCAATAATCTAATCGATGCAATAAGCTTCGCAATTAAAGAATCATGTCAACCAGTGCAATCGAACAAATATTCATCTGACTTGCTACCGAAACACATCGTGGACTTGATAAAAGATAAACACAGAATTAGAACACTCTGGCAGTTATATAGACGACCACTCTTAAAAAAGAAGTGGAACTATTTACGCAAAAAAGTAAAATTCCTAATCGATGAACACACATAGTTCATTCAAGCAATTTTTGGCGCCAATTAAACCTTCCTCACTCTCATTATGGGCTACCATCAACAAGGTTACCAGAGAACAATCTAGAATACCGCCATTAAAATCGGGCACCAACACCCTCTATACAGATGAAAAAGCGGAGGCTTTTGCTGTTCACTTCTTAAATACCTTTAAACCCAATCCAATAGTAAACCATTCTTTGAATGAGGAAATTTTAAACAACGTGAAGCAACCTATAGAGATCCGCGGAGGTACGGACAAAATTCATATCCCCTGCAGAACTTAAACGCACAATAAACAGACTCAAAAACAGAAAAGTGGCTGGGCACGATAAAATACTATTCAGATATTAAAAGAATTACCAAAATCCACAATTGCAGCAATAGCAGCGATTTTAGATGCAGCGTTCTGATTATAGTTATTACCCAAGCGTTCGGAAAAATGCAATAATTATTCCAATAAACAAACCTAATAAATGTCCACAACAACTTGACAATTGCAGGCCAATTATCTTATTACTTTCATTAGCTAAAGTGTTTGATAGACTAATTTTAGTTCGTTTAAATAAATTCTTATACGATACAAAGGCCATACCTGATGACCAGTTCGGCTTTAGAGGAAATCACTCGATTGAACACCAAATTTTAAGAGTTATGGATTTGATTGCGAAGGGTTTTCATCAGAAAAAGTTCACGGCAGCTCTATTTTTAGATGTTACTAAAGCATTCGACTATGTCTGGTACACAGAACTGGAATACTAAATTCGACATCTAGACATTCTCAAATATCTTCAAGATATAATTAAAAGTTTCTTGCTAAATAGGTCATTCAATATTAAAATACACGACGCTATATCAGATAAACACAGAATCTCAGCTGGAGTTCCACAAAGTTCCCCGTTGTCCCCGACTTTCTTCAAAATTTACCTTTCCGATTTTCCAGAACTATTAGATACCGAAACACTCCTTTTCGCACATGACACTGCCATCCTTGCACAACATGAAGAACTGGTTATTGCCCTGGAATACCTTCCACATGATTTAAATACCTTAATTAAATGGACTGATAAATGGAGGATTCAGGTATACCGTAACAAATCACAAGCTAAGATTTTCTCGCTTAAACGATTTATAAACCTTCCAGTTTTAACAATCCATAACAATCCGGTTCTCTGGCTAAACAACCCGTTCAATACCTGGGAGTCAAATTAGATAGAAAATTAACATGGAAAGACAACATAGATGATATTGCAAACGAACGTCATGCAAAAATTGTCAAACTTTGCCCACTAGTAAATAAAAAAGCTTTAAGAATAGAAAATGGAGTAACAATTTATAAATCTATAATCCGTCCGTCACTCACCTATACATGCTCAGTATGGGGAGGCGCTGCATACACACACAATAAATTAGAAATAATCCAAAACAAATTCCTAAGACTGGTTACCAAAGCTCCCTGGTTTATTCATAATGCTCAATCCAAAGGGAATTAAACATTAGTGGCATTAAAGTATACATAAATAAAATATCGAAAAATGTATATTTAAGGCTTGAAGCTTGTCTCAGCAAAAGAACTTTCAACCTTGGCTGCACAGGTTACACACCATCCAGGATATTTCCAAAAGATTGCTTAATGCCACCATGAATTGCCGGTGATATGAATTTAAACATTATATATGATTGTAAAAACTGTATATATGTATTACTCACAAGTGTGATATTTTCTCAATGTTATATTCTGGTATTAAATGTAAATAGAAACCTATAAATAGATCAAAAACATACGCTCAAGTAAGTACTTGTGCCCAGATATACTGAAGAAGACTTATGTTCTTCATGTAATGCAGATTTTGTAAATAATAACCCCCCGAAAGGCCTGTAGGGCCAAACGGGTAGGAAATAAATGAAAAAAAAATTAAGGAAAAGAGAAAAGAAAACTCTGTAAATAGAAACCTATAAATAGATCAAAAACATTCGTTCAAGTACTTGTGCCCTGATATACTGAAGAAGACTTATGTTCTTTATGTAATGCAGATTTTGTAAATAATTACCACCCGAAAGGCCTGGAGGGCCGAACGGGTAGGAAATGAATGAAAAAAAATTGAGGAAAAGTGAAAAGAAAATAGCTTCATGGTAACAAGTACGAATGTAAGTTACTTTCTATGTCAATTGATTGGCGAGTAGGGAGACACGATAGAAAAAGTATCAAATGTAATTCATTGCTTCACATATTGTGTGTAACGGTAATTTATGGGCACACAAAGAGTTCCAGGAACCTTTCGTTACAGGTTAAGAGGAAAATACTTCACAACGGAACAATAAATTGGAACAAGAACAGTGGGTGATGGAGAACAATGGGGGGATTTCGGTGCGCGTGGCCCGAGGAGTGTGATTGCTGTGGCGCACTTGTCGCTTTCGCCGGAGAGTAGTCGTGCAGTGCATTGAACCGTCCGTTAACTTTTAAGGCCATTTTACACGGTACAGTTTTCGTGCAGATTCCCATACAGAAACTGTACTGAAACTTCAAGATCCCAAGCTAGAAGTACAAAAGCCGAAAGTCGTTTTTACTCGGTCTGCACGTTTTTTGTACGATTTGCCACTATTCACCGCCAGGAGCTCTGCCGGCACTCAAATGAATTGCGCCGTTTGGGTACATTCATTCCTCACACGTGTGTACGTGCGTTCTGAGCTACTTTATTAATACTTTAGTAGTGGGAACCCGACAAACTTTGACGGTGAGATCTGAGATAAATGTAAAATACTGTGCCTAATGTTCACAAAGCAACTTCTTAAATAGGAAGAAGAAGGAGCAAACCTCTCTTATTTAATGCTATTTTATTCATCTCTGTAGGTATTCACTTTTATAGTCAGGATGATTAGATAATATGCCGCATAAAATCAATTGTTTTATATTACCATTTACACAATTGAACACATGCAGCCCATTATCAGGTGGCAATGTTACATCTGTACCGAATGACACAGAAGGCAGACTATAATTAAAGTGACAGATATTATTTCTGAAGTCTCATCTCCTATAAACAACTGTTTCTTTCTTCTGACATTTGCTAGAAGGCAAACTTATTTTTTCATTTAAACAACACAAAGTAATCTGGTTTGCAGAATTTCTCTCACACACGGCATACACAGCAGAACAATATAGACATTTCATAGATTAAGACCCAACAGTGAACGAAATTACTTCAACACTTCAGTAAAATAGAATAAACCCAATGTCCGAATTTCTCTACAAATTAAACCACGAAAACAAATTGGTGCAATCACAGTCACCACCAAAATGCAAATATCGCTTCTGAAACACAACACAGACGAATTGTAAAAAAATACACGCATCAAGCGGCGAGGACGTACATCTATCGATATACTCATATATATCGATATTGAAACACAGCCTTTGGAAGAAAACAATTGACTACTGATAAGCAAACTATTAAAGAATTATTTATTTAATTAATTTACACCGTAAATGCTGGTGAATCAACACAAACAATAACTGATAACACGTCTAAGGATCACATTCTTTCATTTAAAGGAAAAATTAATATAATCGGTTAAGTAGAAGCTCCAAACGAAGCTATTGCAGAATACCTCCTTTTTTTAAAATATATAAATAGGTATTAACGTAACATGAGGACAAAAAATAGAAAGGTGGTCATCGTCGCTACAAACATGGTTGTGGCTCCGAAGGATTTAGAGTGTGCAGAAAAAACGCTTAGAATGGCGGAAGTCTTGACTGCAGAAATGAGATTCAGTAATCTCACATTTAGAAGGTGCAGTGAAATAAACTCCCTAGAATAGCCTAAAACTCGAATCCATCACGCCAATACATAACAACATACGCGTAGTCTGGACTACACGCTTTCTGGACGACCAATCTGCACAAAAACTGTATCGGGTAAAACGGCCTTTAAAGATCACTTCGTCTGTACTCTGGTTTATAAAAGCTGCTCAACACCGAGACCTCAACAACCAACAAAAGATCTAAGGAAAAAAGCTCAAAATATCGTTTCGATAATAGCCAAGAAATTTTTCATTTCAATAGAATTTTCTTTTTTCATCTTCCTTACCGTTTTGATAAGCACCATTCATCCAAACAAGTTGTCATTTTGCCGTGACGTTGTTCATATACTACTTTTTAATAATTATCAATAATTATATTCTAATATTGTGATATACCAAAAATGACGAACCATTTTTATTATAGAAATGTCATTTTATTTGACATAGAATATAGGGATGTCAATAGACGATCGCGAGGGGGTCGCTATGTGACAAATAAACAACTGGCGCGCCGGCGTTAAGGATAATTTTCGTTAGATTGAAATGACAGAGCAGAGGCATTGTTTTGAGAGACATAGAAAAATACATAAAATTGGGATGCTTCCGAGGTTTTAGAAAAACATTCATTCGCTAGAGCAACTCATCACCATGAGCGGGTCGCCTCATGATATATTTTACTAGATCGAGGAAATACTGTAATTGACAGTTGTATAAAATTAACTATCGTTCCTTATATCAGGATAGAGCGTTCTTGTAAGAAGAAAAATATGTATCTAGGCGTCCACCCGAGACGTTAGTGAAGGAAGTCACAGATTATAATAGTATCGCCAGGAGAATTTGGAACCAGACACGGACATTAGGCGAGGACTTTATCCAGAAGCAAAATTCTTCTGCGTCGACGGAAAACGTTCTACGGGACACCATCGAACGAAGAAGTAGAGAGCGCGCGAAGACCCACCAATGAATAACACGGTTTATAACTATTGTAATACAGAGAATACTGGTCATGACCAAAGAATGATTCATTTTTGATTAACATTATAATAAATTACATTTTGTTAAGTTGAAAGAAAGCTGATTATCATTGTTCGTTACGTGCAATTCAGCATTTTAATACAATTTTCAAATTCGTCGCCACTCCATACGGATGGCAGATTGAATAATTGGTTGCAGAGTAAGTATCAACAATTATGAACTTCAAACCCCAATTAACCGAGCTAGCACAACATAATTTTGGAAGGAGAGATATTTAAATTACGTAGGAATCATTAGGTTTCAAATGTAACCTTTCCCTGGCGCCCAAATTGCATTTATCAGTAATAATTATGTTTCAAAATGTCCCTCCAAGTGGGGCTTGTTTTTAAATAGAAAGACGGGGCTTGTTTCAAATTGGCTCCAGTCAACGTCGGGCATGTTTCAATATTGTCAATAACTTGTTATAATTTTGTTAAGAATTCCAAGAAAAACACTAATTGGTGTGCCCTATTTTCCTACATTTCATTTTATATTGTAAATACTTTTCTGAAGTCTTTACAGATTATTTCTACTATGAAATATATTGTACTTATACGATATATATAATAATCGAGTGGTGTTACAATAGCAATACTTTGTCGCATTATTTCTATTGTTTGCAATTTTTGAGAATCACAGAATTCCCCGAAAAGAGCTACTTTTGTGACAATTTTAAAATAAAGACTGAGGTCTCGTGTAAAGAACTCCCGAAAGTAAAAGAATCCGTTTAAAACTAGCAGAATCGTGAGTTCGTGAAGATCGATTGAAGAATAAAAAATTTTGAAGAAAATCTGGTGAACGGCTTAGACGTTAGTGTTGACCACAGACAGACGGATAGACTGGTGCAGGTCCTCCACAACACAAAAGGACCCACAAAACTAAGTTTCTGATCACACAACGTATTAGTGAAAGAAATTTACTACCTATAGGAACAAGATTTTTTTTATTTTCTTCACATTTTCATTACCAGAGCCAGATAATAAGAGTTTACAACAGACCGACGTACAGACGGAAGGACAGGCGGACAAACAGATGGACCGACAGTCGGGTGGACGGACGAATGGGTAAACAGACGTACGGACAGACGGAAGGACGGATGGATATACGTACGGACGGACGGACGGACAGGCAGACAGAAAGACTGCTGCGGAATCCACCATACCACAAAAGGACTCACAAAACCTGGAATCTGACTACACGAGTTAGAGAAAGTAATTTACTATCAATAGGAACAAGATTTATTCACTTTTTCGTTAGCAGTGCCAGACAGTTTTTTTAAAGAGTTCTTCTTTACAAAATTCGCCGATTTTCGGTGCATGATTTAATACCCTTTTTATCTTAAAAGACAAGAAACTAAATATCCATCAGTTTTGTTTCAACTGCCGAAATGTTTGTTAACTACTACTTTCGTAACAAATATACCTGAATGTTCGGAACAACATTATTCATAAATAAATATTATAATACGGGAAGTCACTGGTTTATCTCTTATTTGCAGAATACTCTGAAAAAATTCATTTATTATTTCAAGTGAAAGTGATTTCAAGCTACTATTACAAAGAAAAGCATTTTCTCTGATGAATTTCATGAAGAATGGCTGGTCCAGATTTTCAAAAGAAAAAAAGTTGTATGTAACAAAATTGTATTCAAAAGTCACTTCCAATGTAGAATTCAAAGATTATATAATTTAACGTTTTATTTTAATGCAGCAAGAAGGACAAACGCCATTAAAATGAATAAGAGTATTATGCGGGCTGCGGGTTTGGCCGAACTGCTACACGATGTCCGGGATTAACTGAGAATCAGTGATATGCGCTGATAGTGTTTCACTATCTAGAAACTCGGTCTGATGACTTTGTTTAGGTATTGCAAGAACGACGCGAGTTCTCTATTGGAAACCAGGAAAAACTCATCGTCGTTAAGACGAAACGTTTATCAGCTGAGAATCGTTAAATGACTTTTATTAAATGCAAGAATTACAAGTGATTTAAACATAAGTTTTATAATTTTTTTAAAATTGGGTATATTCTGCGGTAAAATAATTGGAGAATTATTATAATTTTTCAGACAAATTATAATGCACCGTTATCTTTAAGAGCAGAATCGGTAGCTATTTATTGTTTGAGCTAATTTGACTTTGTAATGGCGTTGAGGATCCTTACAAAGTTTTGGCTCTGCAGGAGATAATTTTCCGAATCATGAGGGCGTGGACCGGGAGCTGTATCTCAGTGCATCAATTGATGTCACTGCAGTGCATTTAACCGGGAGGTCCTAGGTTCGAGTCCCGACAGCGGCAGGATTTTCGACACTAGCTTTTCAGCTGTCTGGAGGAGAATTCAGTCGCTGTCTGGAGGAGAATTCTAGCGACCGGCTGCTCTGATCGGTAGTTTTCCGTGGTTTCTCCGATCAACACCTGGCGAATGCCGGAGCAGTACCTTACCAAATGGGCCACGGACCGCGCGCGATCTGTCCTTCCTCTTCCTTGTCCTATCCTCTCCTCTTACACACACACACACATACACACACACATACACACACACACACACTTACAATAACATGCACTACACTTCCACATATTTCGGGAGATCGGTCGGGAGCTTAAAGCTTGTCCCGGATGGGCGGTGCCCCGCTGGTGGGAGAGTTCTGGTTAGTGGGAAACACCACTAGCCGACGGTTGGTCGGCGCCGGATCTCGCCATCCAGTGGAGGATCAAGTGGAAGATCACCGCCATCTCTCGAAAGAAAACATGCACTACACTCACGGGACTAATGACCAACGCAGTTGACGCGCCCGGAAACACGAAAAAATCAATCAATCAATGTGAGGGCATGGAAGATACATTGCGGAGAGCACTGAGGAGTAGGACGGAGGTAGAACAATTCCCACAGCGCAACGAGGTGTCCCTTGAAAACAAGGGTGGTATTGTGACCCTTTAAAACGATAATTAATATTTTATAAGGAATAATGTAAAATTAGTGCTGACATCAAGATTCTGTATTAAGTTATTTGGAAAGTTGAATGGATTATTAGGGAATTAGATAATGTTGATGGGAAAAAAGGTTCTGAACTTTGAAAGTTGTTAATATTAAAAAAATGTATTTGAATCAAGTGGGTAATATATGATTACTGCTATTGTACGTTTTCTTTCACAAACTGTAGTGAAAGGATGTGATTTTAAAATTTCTTCAATCTCTCATTTTATAATTGTGTGTTTATATTTTCTATCGTTATTTTTTACAATTTTTTTTATTATGATTTAATATACGAGTTAAAATGCTTCTTGTCATAACTCTGTTACTTCTTAAGTGGAGAGTATTGTTGACTAATGACGATACGTTTTAAATAAATAAATATTGTGATGTAAACTTATCTAATATAATAATCATAAGAAAAAGAAGGAGAAGAAGAAGAAGAAGAAAAAGAAGAAGAAGAACAACAACAACAACAAGAAGGAGAATAATAAGAACAAGAGGAGAAGAAGAAGAACAAGAAGATGAAGAAGAAAAAGAAAAAGGAGGAGAAGAAGTAATGTTAGTTAATATTATGCACGACTGCGTTACGCCGTACTACAATCCACTGAACTACACTAATGAATAAATAGACACATTCGTTCGCCATTGCATCAAAAGTCCAACCCTGCGTTCCCTGAATATCGCAGACAGCAAACGTCAGCGGAGAGCGGCGCGTTGCAAATGAGACGCACGGGCCTGAGCGACCAGGTGGCTTCAGGCGGCCGGGCGCGGGGGGGGGGGTAGCCTGGTTTTCGTGACTCCGATCCAGGGTGCACTCATGCGACAACGCGCCGCCATTGTCCGCCCGTGTCTCTCGAGCGTCGCGACGCGGCGCGACGCGACGCCGTTTCTTCTCGCTTTCGCCCCGCGGGGAGGGGGCGGGGGCGTGGGAGGGAGGGGGGAGAAGAGGAGGGGAGCGCGGGAGGGCGAGGACTGCGCGTCGCATCTGTCTTTGTCACCTGAGAGAAATTGCGACAGGATCGGTAGAAAGGGGGTTGGACGATTGAATTATTTTTTTGAGCGGGCTCGCGCTATGAGAGTGAAAGGTTAACGAACGGTGCATACTCGTGAGAAGCGATTGCCTGTTAGTCACTGATGAGTTGGTGCTTTTCGCGATTCACTTCCTTGCCCTGTTTCTTGATCCGTTCACTCCTCTCACTGGGACGTTTCGAGACGGAGTACGCATTTAAACGTTTTCTTTTCTGGGCTGACTATGGAGTTGACTCGTTCTTCCCTTGACTTCATGCCAGGCAAATCTGCATAGCGAATCGAAGGTTGGAAGGAAGTGAACTTTTGAGATTCATTGGTTATGCGACATCTGAGCATTTGAAGTGAGTTTCATTTCAAAACATATAAAGTGGTAAGTGTTCTAACATTAAAGATAAAGATCATTAATAAAATTCTAGGAATTTACATGAATTTATTTTTGCCATTTTCTAACAAAATTATTTTTTAAATTTCTTTCTTACAAATATGAACATAATAAAGTTTGCAT
Source organism: Teleogryllus occipitalis (assembly GCA_011170035.1). Classification (NCBI taxonomy): domain Eukaryota; kingdom Metazoa; phylum Arthropoda; class Insecta; order Orthoptera; family Gryllidae; genus Teleogryllus; species Teleogryllus occipitalis. The sequence continues at coordinate 13,011 of BLKR01011969.1, read as the reverse complement.
TAAAAATAGGAAAAGGTGAAAGTGGCCAATATTAAACGCTGGACAACATAACATTTCAACATTGAGACAGTTGTGTTTGGAAATTTTTACTCAGTTACGTTTAGAAACAAAATTAATAGAGTGAAATAAAAGTTAAATCACAAAAATAATTATTAATACATTATCTATTTATTATCGTTGCGTTAAGTTTTCAGTCTAATTCTAATCCTCAATAAACTTCAAAATTCGAAATTTCCCTTTTCATTTAAAAGAGACCAAAGACAAAGGCAAGTTTGTTTTGTTGATTGGTCATCAAATGATTTCCTCTTTATCAATAAAGTTTTCATGTTTGTTCAACACCCTTGGAGAGGAGTTCGCGAAACATTTACATCAAAATCAGAATATAAAAACTTCACCTGTCGTCAGTATCACTTGCAAATCAATTTTTGAAGACCAAATTCGATTTTCATGATTCATTTTCAGCTCACAAAGCGTGGTGATCGAATTTTATTCAGTAGTCACAAGCATCAAGTGATTAAAGTAAGAGACAAGCGAACAAATTTCACGTAACTTGGTGTTTTCTGACTTGGCGTGCTTTCCGCGAAATGGCGACGCTCGCTGCACACATTGAGGGGTGGCGGGCGGGCGGTGGGCGTGGCGAGGCCGGTTCCCAGGCTTCTTGCGCGCCCGGCGCGTCTCTTTTGTTTGTCGTGCAGGCGCCCGCCGCTACGCTGTGCTGCTGGCCACTCATGCGTGTAAGGGAGGCGCCTGTCCTGCGACCACCCATGGCAAGCCAAGGAAATGAAGTAGCACTTCACGAAGATATGTGAATTGATTCGTGTTTCCGGGCGTGTCGATTGTTACGGTCATTAGTTTCGTAAGTGTAGTGCATGGTACTACGCACGAGGCGGCGGTGATCCTCTCCCTCTAGAAATGACACTGGCCTGTCTGAACTCTTCTACTTAGCACGTCACGACCATATTAGAAAAATACATCCTAGGAAACAGAGAACTGATGTTGGAAAATACTCTTTTGTAAATAGGACTATCAAATCATGGAATAGCTTGCCTGGAGCACTAATGGAGACTTTTCCCACAAACATGAAGACTTTTAAGTTTAGTTCTAGTAATAGTGTTATAGTTAAATTCTAGTAATAGTGCTGTAAGTGATAACACCAGTAGTCTGTGAAGAGCCTCAGCATTTAGTAGGCATGTCTTAAATAGAATAATTTTATACTATGTATTGTATTGTATGTATTTTAGTGTTCATTATTGTAGTATATTATGGAATTAGATGGGCTTAATGCCCAAAGAAAATTAAGTAAATTATCTATCTATCTATCTATCTATCTATCTATCTATCTATCTATCTATCTATCTATCTATCTATCTATCTGTCTATCTGTCTATCTGTCTATCTGTCTATCTGTCTATCTGTCTATCTACATGTCGGCATGCGGGGCTTGCTCCTCCAGGTCTCTCCCTCAGTTGAGCACCGCCCCAGCCGGTACAAGCTCTACGATCCCGACTACTCTCTCGTCATGTGTGTTAGTGTAGTGCAAGCAATTGTGTGATTGAGTGTAAATGGAGAGGAAGGGATAAAGATGAGAACAGAAAGAACTAGCGCAGGCCATAGTCCGTTTGTTAGGATATTGCTCCAGCATTGATCTGATTAATTGATCGGATAAATCGCGGAAAACTATCGATCAGTGTAGGCTACCAGAAGTCTCCACACAGTGGGGTAATATGACCATGCTTTGACCAAGAAATTGAACAGCCATTGTCGAAAATCCGCCATAGAAGGGACTAGAACCCTTGGACCTCCCGATCAGACTCTGCAGACACTGCACGAAGAAATACGCCGTAAGATGAGAGCTTCCAAGACCTAAGTCCTTGGCTTCAAACCCATCTGCGGGTGGAAGATAAACATTCTACTTTAAACCTGGAATGCTAACTATAAGTATATTTTGCTCTCTCCGTAACCTTTTTGTTTAGTACTCCCGAATCCCTAACCCCTAGACAATCCAGCCACTAGTAGAGTGACATGAGTGTGGGATGTTCCTCTTCGAGAGGATCTTGCTTGAAAGCTAGGTCCGGATTAAGTACGGTCGGAGCGGCCGCAGTGAGCGGAGGAGAATGCAAATTCAACCCAATCTTCTAATATACTAAATACGACGCTATTGTGAAGACTCTACAGACCGAATGAACCATACGGCATGAGCAGTCAGGTGATCGTGAATCATGGCATCTTATTGGTAACATGGCCACGTTTTTTTATATCTTGCAACAACACTGTGGGCATATTGGATTTTGCCTGAACGTCGCATGTTTACAAGTAAAATTATTATGAATATATTCGCTTTTTCTCCTCCACAGAAGTTGCAGCTGACAGTCGTTAGTATTTCTACAATGCTAACATTTTCTTTCCGATGGGCATGTTTGTTTTTGCATGCAATGTGTTTTTGCTCTGATAATACGGATACAAATAATTCTACACGTGCTATCGTTAGAGGTCTGCCTTCCCAGATGTCAGCAACCGGATCGTGTCATACTGTTCGACAGTGTCTGCTTAACTGATTACCAGTCTGATTGCACGTGTCACATTTGACCTTATGTCCGGGCGCGAAGCTTGTTGACGGTCAGTATTGAGTTACAAATTCATTAAACTTCCAGAAATAAACGTTGTTCTTACTATCTTTTCTAGCCTAATCATGAGAAAGAATTCTACAGAGTGTTCAGACATCAGAAGTCGCTTTTTGTGACAGTTTCTATGACAAAGAGCGTCGCCGAAGGTCGCATCGCTTTGCGGAAAATATTCTTCTGACGCTCAGCTGAGTAGTAGTAAAAGCTGGCTGGCATTTGTAGTTGAATGTAACTTCATTACGTGAAGGTACGAAATAGTTTTCACGAGCCATTCATTTTTACCTGGTATCATTAATTATGAAAGTTATACGAATTGATACATATCATTTCGAAACGTTGTTCTGGACATGTGTGACTTTCAATTAAACCACCAGACTGGAGAATGATTTCGAATATATTGCAAAACCACCACATAGGCCTTGTGAAATATGTCGGAATTCTGTTGACACGTTTTGATCTCTCATGTTCAGAACTTTCAAAGTAATTTACGAGCTATATAATATTTTGCAATTATGATAAGTGATGTTTGTAATTTTTGTTTCATTTTAATTTTGTTCTTCTTACTCCCTGACATAGCCAGTGATCCATTGATGTACCTATTTAATTGAAAAGTTATGTTGAAAATAATTGAATACTTTTATACATTGTTCGACGATTCTTGAAAAATAAAACCCAAGCTTAATTGGAATGTTAGACATGCATAATTAACATGAAACTACCATTAATTGTTATTTATAATTTTATTTTCATAATTTTCTGTTCTGCTGATTATACACTAACGTTTCAAAATATACAGACTATGTTGTAAGGTTTCTGAGGATAAAATAATCAAGTTAGAAAACATTCTCTGAGTACTGACTTGCAAAATACACATAGTTAATCAAATTATCCACAACATCCAAGTAAATGTCTTAAAACTGGAAACCAACAATCAGTTATTAAACTTTAGATAGTACATGGTGGGTTAAAAAGAGATATAAATTATGTGGATGAAATTGTAATTAAAAGTAAATTTAGAATGTTAAATAATAAATTCATATTTATGAAAGACGAAAGCTTTTTCATTTTCACTATGAAAATGTTTGACTCAAGAAATAAAAATTGAAAAGTTTCGTATATTCAATAACTTTTTTATCTATGAATAAAAGTCATTTTGAAGATGGGTGAATAGGCAACATAAAAGCCTACATATAATTATTCCTTTTATTTGTGTTAAGATTTCTTCGAAAGATAGAACTGTTATCCGAAACGTTTTCGAAGATTTAAAAAATTCATCCACTTTGATTATTTAATGTCCAAATTTATAAAATTGAAATCAATTATCTAAGACTTTTTAGAGCATACATTCTATAAGATATTGCCTACTACTAATTAGTTCCAATTTCATTTTGCCACGTTTGCTAGGATGGAGAGAAGATGTTTTATTCTGAAATGAAATGAATAATGAATAAAAATAAAGGTAGTTTACAGTATTTGTATTCTAACATCTTAAATAACACCACTGAAATGGTGATCAAACGAAACCAAACAGCCTAACTTTATTATGTGTAATCTCGCATTACATTGTCTTACAATACTTATTTCATAAATAACTAATACACTGCTCAAAACTTTCCTTTTAATTAAATCTGATTTTATAATTTTTTGATTAAAAGTAAGACTTTGATTAAGAGTAAGAATGTATGTTGTCAAAATATATTTTCAACCCACATTCATACACATCAAAAAATAACTTCTCATAATACGAAAAGTTCTTCCTTTTAATGAAAATATTACAACTATCTAATAATTAATGAAATATTACAAAGGCAGTTTACATGTGCAGACTTAATGAACTGACTACTTACATCTTCTGAGAACTATACCTCTCAATAATACCGACTGATACGGAGGTGAAAATTTGCAATACCTCTGTGAAGCAAGCTAAGGATCATCCCGGTATTTACCTTAAGCATTAGACGTAGTTTTGTCAACCGTCCTCCACTTGGGACGATAGTCATCTATTGACGTCAATTGTCCTCTTGTCCTTTGTACTTTTAAATGTCCTCCTTTTACTAATTTTTTAACATTTGTTGCCATTTACTTTATCACATGACTAACATCTCCATTGTGTCGTTTATTGTGCCTTTTCATAAAAAGAAAATATGTTCATTTTTTTGTTTTTGTTTTTTTATTGTTTATCGAGTGTCCCACCTTTTGCATGAACATTTTTGTCAACCCTACTTAAGTGACTAAGGAAGACACAGACAAATTCTTGTCTTGGAATAGGAACACCGAGGAGAACGTTGTCATCATGGGTCATCCTTAATATCTATTATTACTGCTATCTCTGAACATCCTTTATTACTTCTTCTGTATTTATCTCTGTATGTACCACATAATTATCCAAAATATAGCAGTGTTCAGAATAAAGAAGTATGTTATTAGTAACATTTTACTAATGTATATTAGTAACATTTCTGCAAAATATCTGAAGGCTTTAAATGTTCACTTATTTCAGTTACTGTTATTATTGCTTTGCGGCTTAATAACGAGTAAATCTTTCAGAGTGTTTCAGCGTTTTCAGTTTCTTAATAGTTTTGGAAGCAGGGGGTGCGTAAATAAGGGGCGGCGAAATTTTTCTCCGCTCCGGGCGGCTGAAAAACGCTATGTCTCCGCTGGCACGTGAACGCCAGAGTATACGGGTATTGAAAATAAAACGTGAAAAGTTATTTGTTACTTAATAGATTACAACAGGTTTAGTACTAGAGTTATCTGAGTGTGTGTCGCCAGAAGTCGCCCTGCCGCTGAGCACGCCCCCTTTGTTGGTCGGCCGCGGACATGCGCACCGCCGCATGCTGAAGTGGTCGAGAGCGGATGGGGGCGGAGGGGGCGGTGTGATCGTGAGAAGCATTGCGCAGCGGTATTGGCTGAGACTCAGACTAAGGCTCAGGCGGCGGCGGAAGCGGAGGAGACGACAGCGACGCTGACAGCAACAGCGACGAAGGCGCGGACGGGGGCGCAGGCGACAAAGGAAACAAACGTGGCGTAGGGGGCGGGGGAGGCGGTGGCAGATTCCAGATCGGGGTCGGGAGGGGAAGATGTAGTTGGACAGGTGACGAGGAGGAGGAACGACAGTGACAATGACGGCTGCAGAGAAGAGGGCGAGGACGGTGGTGTACACATCGAAGGAAACGCGTCAGAGGCGGCGGCAGATTCGCAGTTGAAGGTAGAAGGCGCGGAAGAGGTGGAAGCTACAGCGGGGAGGAAGCAGTGGGGAGTAGGAACGGTGAAGTCGATGGGGAACGGAGGGACTGAGGCAGCGGTGACGGGGCGGAGGCGATGCAGATGGCGGAAATGGTGATGGACGAGTCAGTTGCGTTTGTCCGCGCCGGGGGCGCGGAGGGGAGGGGAGGGGAAACGGCCGGCGGGGACGGGAGGGGCGGCGATGGGCTGGGCAGAGGCAGCAGCCGTCGAGGCGAGAGTATCGCCTCCTCCCAGCTTCACAATGGACGCGTTGGAGCGGAACGACGTGGAAACTAATCAGGAACACTTGCAGGGTAAATGTTACCAGAAGAATGCCGCTACCCGTCTTGGTCGCCTCTCTGCTCCCAGGTGGGATCCACGCCCTGGCCGCCCGCCCGCCCGCCGCAAAAGGAAAACCTGGGCCGTCCTCCCAAAAAACGCCATTTTCAAACAAAAAACGCGCTCTGTGATAGGCCTGCTGTGTATACCTTTGCCACCGAAATAATAATACTAAAAACAGCAGCAGACAAGAATGATGGCCTCTGCGTCGGTCGTTTTGGTCTTGTCCTCTCCGCCATATTCCTTCATTCCCCGGCCCCCTCCACCGCTCCACCTCCCGCCGAAAACCTCCCGTCCCTCACCACCCTCTCTCCCTCCTCACCGGCTCCTGCCCCACGCCGGCGGGAGCTCTCGTGCGCAAAAACCCGGCTGGGTGTATTGTCCAGACATGAATACATCACGGCTCATGACAATGCACTTTCCCTGGAAACATTACACATTTTTACAAAAGGGGAAGAGGCTGTGGAGGGGCGAAGATGGAGTAGACTTAATGTATAACGTGTGAGAGGGAGGGAAAAAAAGAATTAAAAGAAGGATCGTGTAAAAAGATAAACAAGGTCGCAGTTCATTCTGTGGTGGAGATTGCCTTGCACCTGCGGCGGCGGCGTCTGCGGAGGGCGGAGGAGGAGAGGGGAGCGTCTAAGCTGAGGGCGTCGAGGTGTCTGGTGCGGCGTCGTGACGCTCAATTGCACTGCCTTTCCTTCAGGAGGGCGAGTGCTACGGCCCACAAGTCGAACTCGGGGGACGAAGGCGGGGGCAGATGCTGCACGTTGCCCAACATTTTCAGCTTTGTTGAATCAACAGAAAGACGTAAGAGGTTCACATAATATGGATTTAGTTTTGAATAATTTATGACATTTAACGATATCGGTTGATTGATTGATTTTTTCCTGTATCCGGGCGCGTTAACTGTTTGGTCATTAGTCCCGTAAGCGTTGTATATGTTTTTTTCGGGAGATGGCGGTGATCTTCCCCCTCTGGATGACGAGATCAGACGCCGACCTACCGTCGGCTAGTGGGGTTTCCCCCCTAACCAGGACTCTCTCAGTAGCGGGGCACCGCCCCAGCCAGCTCCCGACCGCTCTCCCGGAATATGTGGTAGTGTAGTGCATGTTATTGTAAGTGTGTGTGTGTAAAGGGAGAGGTTAGGACAAGGAAGAGGAAGGAAAGATCGTGCGTGGTCCGTGGCCCGTTTGTTAGGGTACTGCTCCGGCATTCGCCTGGTGTTGATCGGAGAAACCACGGAAAACTACCGATCAGAGCAGCCGGCCGCTAGAATTCTCCTCCAGAAAGCGACTGAATTCGACCTAACTGAAAAGCTAGTGTCGAAAATCCTGTCGCCGTCAGGACTAGAACCTAGGACCTCCCGGTCAGAGGCACTGCAGTGACATCAGTTGATGCACTGAGCTACCGCCCCCGGTTTTAACGATATCAACTGGTGAAATACTCAATTAACAATACGTAAAATATAATTTTTAAAACAAATGATATTCATCAGAATTTACAAAAGGAGACACATTTAATCATAATTTTGGGTAATCGTTAAGAGACATTTCTACCTATAATTAATTGTTGGTGTGTATGTCAACGTATGAAGTATTAGCATATTTACATATTATCCATACTGCGATATATTTTGATTTAGCTATGGGTGCAATAATGATTGTGTTGTGATGTTATTGTACGTAATGTGGTGATACTATTCGTAATAAATTTCAGCACAAATCAGTCGATTCTACGCATCTTGTAAGGATTATATCAGATCGTTACAATCTAAATGGGATCGTTTTTTCGTAGATTCAGATGTAATCCAGACAAAGGAATCCCTAATGAGATATTATCTCGAATAAAATCTTATATAATAGTCATTTTATTTAAACATAATTGGATATTCAATAATTATTTGAAACACCATCCCTTGCCATTCTACAAAATGATCTTGGAAATTTCAGCTAAAGCTGTGCCCCGCCATGGCAGAGCCAGAGGGTCACTGTTATGGAAAATTTGGTCTTGGCGAGGGGGAAGCGACAATTTGAATTATGTTTTCGGGCATCACGTCCCAAAAGATATCAGGATTTTGATGGGAGGGTCTCTGAAATTTCAGAAACTGACAAATGACGGTTAACCCTCTTAATTTTCTACCAAGGAAGTACTCGCGCTGAATTAATGAATCTTAGTTTTGCCCACTCAAAATTCAAAATCCAAGATTCGCCAACGCTACAGCACTTTCTAGGAGGAGATGTCAACGTTCATGGCCTTAATTTGTCTTATTCGTTTTATTTATATCACTGTACGTCACTTTTAACTTACTTTAATGTTGTTGGAAGACGTTTTGACAGAGTGGCGATTACAACAATAATGGGAACCTTTTCTTAGTGTTATACCGATAGAGGTATAACAGAAGATGTGAAGATCACAATTCCAATCTCATTTTGTATTTTACTTCTATTTTAAAATAGTAATAGTCTTGTTTGCATTGTTAGAAATAAATGTTTGAAATAACGTTCAATCAGCAATAATGTATGGAAAAGACACTGCATTTAGAGATAGTAGCTTCAGCGCTGATTTGAGGTGATTTTTCAAGAAGGTGGCCTTGTTCATTTCAAACTGAGGTTTAACATAAAGAAAATTATATATATATATATATATATATATATATATATATATATATATATATATATATATGTGTGTGTGTGCGTTGCGTGTGTGCGTGTGTGCGTGTGTGTGTGCGTGTGTGTGTGCGTGCGTGCGTGCGTGTGCGCGTGTGCGCGTGTGTGCGTGTGCGCGTGTGCGCGTGTGTGCGTGTGCGCGTGTGCGCGTGCGTGTGTGTGTGTGTGTGTGTGTGGGTGTGTAATTCATAACATTTTGTATTCAAGGGAGATTTGGAAAATTAGTTCTCGGATTCGGAAAACTGAAGGTCTGAGTCACCTGTAATCATGAAACTTAGAACACCCCTGGTAGCTGTCATTACAATGTCGGAAGTGAATACAATTCTCTCCCTTGTCCAGGACCGGAGAAATAAAAATACAAATCAGAGTGATGAATAGTTTCTTTCGTCCTTCCAGCATGGAATGTTATTATGACTCTTCCCTCTTGTTGACACGTCCCGAGGACGCGTTTTTTTGTTTGTGACCTGCGTCGGCAGAACTATGAAAGAATTTAAAGGCCCCGAAATACCCTGGGTGTTCATCGCGAGATGCCTCCGAGTTCCCGCGACTTTGCCAACAAATCTTTGGGTTTATTGTCACGATATTGGTCGCGGTTTATTAATCTAACAGAGCGCGGCGCTGGGGGCGGACGAGGTGCGCCGACAGGGCGCCCCGTGCGGGGGCTGTCTTTGTGGGCGATGGGCGTTCGAAGGCTGTGTCATTAAGCGGATTCCTGGCCGCCAGCGAGCGCGGGCGAAGCTGCGGGGGGCGATGGCGGGCGGCGCAGTGGGCGAACCCGCGCTTCCAATGGGAGAAGGAGATGCGAATGGTTCCGGAACAAACCCTGGCCGACTGGTACCGGCTGAGATAGCTAAGCGACAACAACCAATGCCATTGCAACGTTCCTGACCTGGAGGCCTTAGGATTCTACCGACAGTATCGGATTTTCCACATTAGCAGCGGTTGAGGTGGGTTAGGGCATACTTAGGTGATACTTTAGCTGCGTAGCTAGGCCAAATTGAGACGCTGTATGGAGGTCTGATCGGTAGTTTTTAGTCGTTTCTCCAATAAACACCAGGGCTCCTATTATTTACATCATTTGCATCTCGCATTCGTGATGTCTCGAATGCTCCTATTTGCGTAGACCACGAGGAAACCGTATTCATACCACCCTTCGCGATGCCATTCGCACATCATGAGCGGTAACGACCCCTCGAGACGAGTCGAGCGGTGAAGAATACGGAAACTCGCATGTCATTCGTGATGACGTCAATCACGAACTTTCGAGATGATCACGAACGGTTAAGAATAGGAGCCCAGGTCGGACCGGCTGATATGGCTTTGGATGATAATTGTTATTGCAGTTGTATTTGGCCAGGAGGTTCTGGGGTTCCAGACTCGACGATGGCGTATTTTCGGCAACTAGCTCGATAGCTAGGTCTAATTCAATCGCTAACTGGAGGAGAAACCTAGCGGCCGGGAGCTATAATGGGAAGTTTTCCTTAGTTCCTCCGATCTGTACGAGCCGAAGCACTACCTTAACAAACGAGCCACTAACATCGTGAATCATTCTTTCCTCATTCTTGTTTCCTCCTCCCCCTCTCTCTCTCTCACCATACACACTTACGTGCACTACACTACCAAACATATCGGGAGACGAAACGGAGTTAAGATCTTGCCTGCTGAGGCGTTTCCCACTAGTGGAGATACCTGGAGAGCGCAAACCCACACATCGGTACCAATCTCAGGATCTAGCTGGAGAGGAACCCAGGAATAACCAATCCTCCATGGATACTACACGTTCATTTAATGATAATGGCCATAGCAGTTGACGCCTAGAAAAAATCAATCATTTAGAGCATGCCGGAGAGCGGCTGTGTCTCTGTGTTTGCATTATATTGAGTGATGTAGACACGGGACATTATTCTTCCAAGAAAATAAAACTCAGCTAAATGCAAAAGTCCCATATCATATTCAATATTTTATTTTATAGCATTTTTATTTATTTTGGGTTTAGTTTGAAAATCGCGTACGCGTTGAATGACAGTAATGTGGTTGGTCATATCTATAGATAGTGTTCAGAGAGTATGCAAGTGATTGATTGGTATTATAGCTAGGAAAAGGTAGTTGAATTCAAGGAAGGAGATTGCCTAAAATTATAATGGCCTACATATAGCAAGAGTGCTTTCTAGAACGATACATATGTTGCTTCTTCTATATAGTAAGAAAGAGAATTTGAGGTATCAAATTGTTGCCTGAGAAATTCCAACAATTATAAGAAGAATACAAAAACGTCTGGTAATTGAAGAATAATAGGGAAGGAAAATATGTAACAGAAAAATTCTATTTGCATATTTTAAGAGTAAATTAAAATTTTAGGACTTCGTCACTTTGGAGTTATTGATGAGAATTCAGAGCAACTTTCAGAGTTATTCAAAGCTTCAAATATCATCGCAACCTAAGAAACATTGATCACGATTGAATTTCCATTGATATTTACAGATATTTCAAATGAATTTCGTCGGGAGTCTTTCGTAATTTTAAATTGATTCATATTTGTAAGCGATAGGTTAGATTCTCAGTACAGACAGAGGTTATAGCGTTTAAAACCTGGGGCATGCGCCAAGCGAATTTAAATCCTCTTCATTTTCCACCTCTTCATATTCGCCTAAATTCTGCATTCTCTGAGTCAGCAACCGACACAAGTAATGGGTCGAGATGGTCGAGGTTGAGGTATTTGTTTTGTCGTTTTCTGAAGAATGTGAATGTAATGTGAATGAAAATCACACGGTAATGATATGAGTCCCCAGAAATGTCACGCTGTCAGGTGACAGGATACGTATCCAACTACACTGGCATTCGATACAACACATTCCTTTTAATATTTGACAAAGGCATTTCATGGGGAGGGGGTGAAAAGAGACTGACAGGGACGCAACTGAACAACTAGAGGACGTTCTAGTCGCACAGTCTTGTCATACAGGGGAGTAAATGGTTTCCACTGAATAGGGCGTCAGACGTAATCATGCGTTGTCAGCCATGAAGTCCCTGTACTTGTATGTTCTTGGTACATTGTTTTCGTCCTTCTCTGAAGTGAAAACATCGTCATTTCCGTTAATTGTTCTTCATGACAACGCCTGTTTACAGATTGAGGATTGTGTGAGAAAATTACTCAAAATGTGCGGATGATAAGACTTGGAACATGTTCTCTAAAACCTGAAGTACATTACTTGTTACAGGCATAGTTAGTTGTTTTAAATAACACAGTACAAAAATTAACTAAATAATTAAATTTCAATATTTCAATAATTTGTTTCCATTTTTATGGTCAGTATAATCTCTAATTGTGTAGAAACTGTTATGACGGAGAAAGGCGTTACTTGACATTTAAACCTGTGCACTAGTTTTAATTGTTTAATGTCATTAGGTAATGTGTTGTTAAGTACGAGTATTATATATGTGGTTGTCTTGCTGTGAACTGTTGATCCTGACAACTGATGAATGATTCCTCCGACGTGTGCTGTTATTGTAAATATGTATTGAATGAAAATATATTCCACATTTTAGAAAATAAGTTTTAACAAACCTTCAGACTCGTATACTTTTTTCTTCAATCGAAATATCTGGGTGCTTTTCCAAAATATTATACCACATCTCATCCTGGAATATACATTTTCAAAATAGGCGCAACGAGCTGCATGAAGGCGACTGGATTTGAAGGGCTTCTAAAAATGTAGCGTAATGAACTGAATTTAATGTTCAGATCATTTGTAAGGATACTCCATTTGATGTTTGACTGAATGGAGAGACCCAGAAATGTTGTTAGCCTAACATCAGCCCATTGCATAATGTTCATTTTCAGTGATGTACGCCTCTTCGAAATTCAATATTGCGTTGAAACCGTGTTTTCTTCTTCAGCCCAATGACGCACCGAGCAGCGGCCAAACACGTTTCCACAAATGGGCCTTGGATTGATTGATTAATTCATTCGTAATTTTCTATGTTCGGGTTTCCAAGTGCTACAGTCATTATTCCCGTAAATGTAGTGCATATTTTTTAATCTCGATAGGAGAATTTTCTTATCGAGAATATTCGGCGCCAACAGACACGCCGGCTTGCGGGGTTTCCTCATCAAGGTACCAGGACAAGCTAGCTTCCCCATCCAGGACAAGCTCTAA
>BLKR01011968.1:0-25120 GCA_011170035.1 Teleogryllus occipitalis | reverse complement strand
GAGTCACAAAGCCCATAAGCTAAAACCATAAAAAAAAGAAAATACATACAGTGATTGATAGGAAGGTGGATCCAGAAAAGTGCACAGAAGAACGTAGACAGTGAATTATGGCCCTTGTAGCTTGAAATACGGGACTTCGCCAAATTTAAATGTGGCAAAAATTACAGCATTATTGCATTAAACACACCGGCATTCATTCTACGCGCCGCATCGTGTAACGTCAGGCTTCTCCCCTCCCCATAAAGCTTTCTACCCCCACTACTAGCACCTTCAGCGCTCTCACGGGCAGACGGTCGGCTCGAAAGTGCAGAATGCCCGCGGGAGCAGGGCTGTGCAGGTCTGACGTAAAAGGATAAATTGATTATTTGATTGATGTATCCGTGCGCGATAACTGCTCTTTTCATTCGTCTTCTAAGTGCAGTACGTACTACATCCCGGGATGTGGAAAAGATTCCGTCTCACTGGATCGTGAGATCCGGCGTCGACCTATACGACGGCATGCAGGGTTGGCTCCACGAGATATCTCTACCGGAGAGGCTCCGCCACAGCCGGCGAGAGACCTAACCTTTTGACTGGTCTTCCGATTTATGAGGTAGTGTAGTTCATGTAAATGTAAGTGAATGACTGTTTAAGGAGAAAGAATGGAACAAGAATGAGAAAGGGAAGAGCACACGCAGTTCCTTGCGCATTTGTTAGGGTTGTGCTCCAGAGTTTGGCTGGTGTTGGGAAACCCAGGAAGACATCTGATCAGAGCAGCTGGCTACTAAAAATCTCTTCCAGGCAGCAGCAGTTGAATTCGACCTAGTTCAACAACTAGCGTCGAATATACTTTATCAAATTCATGAGTTTAATAGCATTATTTTTTTAAAAACAAACCGGGAGCGGTAGCTTAGTGCATCAATTGATGTCACTGCAGCGCCTCTGACCGGGAGATCCTAGGTTCGAGTCCTGACGGCGGCAGGATTTTCGACACTAGCTTTTCTGCTAGGTCAAATTCAGTCGCTGTCTGGAAGAGAATTCTAGCGGCCAGCTGTTCTGATCGCTAGTTTTCCGTGGTTTCTCCGATCAACACCAGGCGAATGCTGGAACAGTACCCTAGCAAAAGAGACACGGATCGCGCGCGCGATCTGTCCTTCCTCTTCCTTGTCCTAGCCTCTCCCTTTGTACACACACACTTACACTAACATGCACTACACTACTACATATTCCAGGAGACCGGTCGGAAGCTTAGAGCTTGTCCCGGCTGGGGCGGTTGCCCGCTGGTGGGAGAGTACTGGTTAGGGAGAAACCCCACTAGCCGACGGTGGGTTGGCGCCGGATCTCGCCATCCAGCGGGGGAAAATCACCGCCATCTCCTGAGAAAAAACATGCACTACACTAACGGGACTAATGACCAAAGCAGTTGACGCGCCCAGAAACAAAAAAAATCAATCAATCAATTTTAAAAACAACCCTGTTGCACCTTTTTCATAACAGTTTACCACGCAATTTCGCGATTTATCCGATTAATTTTAAGTATATCGTTTTTTTCACTACCTCGCATCTTAAAGTCACAATTTAGTAATCTCGTTTTATATCGAAACAAATTATTAACTTCTTAATTCCTGCCTTAAATATCTATTGACGCTTGGGAAATTAAAATGGATGGGGCAGGTGAAAATTAAGTAATGTTGGAGTGAAAAAAAAATTGAATACTCACAGACAACAAATTTAACATTACTTAACATATAAAAATGTACTGATGTAAAACGTAGTTTTGTTTTAGTTCATACAAAAGCATCATGCTTTTGTTCTTCGAAATTAACGAATGCTAAAACAATATCTTAAATGTTACACAGTAATACTAATCATTACTATTGTAAAATTATTAGAATAAATTCAAAATCTTGGCTTCATGTAATACAAAACTTGGAACGGATACTCCTTATCGTTTATGGAGCAGGTGTATATCCCCCTTCCATTACACACACACATCTACCCATCTCCTTTAGAATTCCCAACAATTTCATCAACATGTTTGCCCAGACAAGCGCCCTCTAATCGGCGTATTGGCACTGTGGCTCGAGCGCCTAGTTGGAGTTAGTTTTATCGAACGCCTTGCCTTCGCACGCGCCGCTTCAGAGCTCCACCGCTGCAACGCATCATTGCTAGAGTCAAGTTCCGGGCCTTACAAGCCGAGATATCCGTCACTTAGGCCTTCCGACACGCTCGCAGAGGCAGGCGAAGAGGCGGCTAGAAGCCGGCAGGGGGGGCAAAGGGAAACGCCAGACGAGGGGGACGGGAGGGGGCGCAGTGACCCTGGCGCGTGCCGGCGTCGGTGCGGGGCGAGGGGCCTGCGGGCGGAGGGGGAGTGTGAGGCGACCGGGCAAGGACAATATTTTGGCTTTTACTTCGGCTTTACACGCCTAATAGGTGCGCCCGGCCGATGAATGCCCAACGACTCGTGAATGGGCCACGGAACCGGTCCCTGTGGGGTGCCGAGGCCCCCCTCCCCGACCCCCCGCGGACAGCCCACGCGTCAGCGAGCGGCAGGCGCTTGCCGCTGCCGCCGCTCCCCGTCATTCGCCGCCCTACCAGACAGCGCGGGGTCGCAGGCGCGTCCAGAAAGGGGGCTATTTAACTTGGAACGCTTATGCCCTATTTATATTTTTTAAATAATAAAGAACAAAAATTGTTAGTTTAAAATGATTCCTAACATATACAGTGGTGTCACGTAACTTCAGTACCTATTGCCATTACTCAACGGTTTCAGACAGTATCGGCCCCATAGCGGTCGATGATATTTTAAAGGGGTTCTTAAAGGGTTAGTAGCTAAATTCGCACTATCCACTGATCGGTATAATCAAGATCGTATTAATTACGAAAAAGTTTTTTTTTTCTTATATAAAGAATAAAAACATGAATAATTCTTCTCTATAATTCCAAAAATTGGAAATTATAGTAGTACACAAACTACTAAGACCAACCTAATAAACTATTTTTTCAAATGTTTTGTTCACATTTCTTATGTAACTGTTAAGCCATTAATATGCAATTATTTATTTTAGTTTGCATGTTATAAATAAAAGTAGAGGAGGTCGATGAAGCAAACCTTTCTTTCAAAAGGGGTCGATGTAAGAAAAGGGTTGGGAATTCCTGGTTTAAGATATTCTAATGGAATATCACGAAGTCATGACGGAATGAGGCTAAAAGACACATGCGGTCATTTCTTTTCATCACTTCTATTTTACGACATATTTGGGCCAATTTTTTTACTGATACGTTAGAGCTTGTTATTGCCTTCGACAAGCAGCTCGATGTACACTGCGTAACTTATCGAGGTAAAAAGGATTTTGATTACAAGAGAAATATGAAAATAGTTGCATGATGCTACATGTTCTCTTACGGAGGAAATTATGAGACGGAATACTGGTAGGAAAATTTGGAAGGACAAATCAACTCAAGTCGACATCTAGTTCATTAGTAAATAAGTAAATCTGAATGAATAAAATTAGGTAAAAAATAAAATGATGTACGTACCTGGTTCTAATATTCTCTTGCCACAAAAAGCCCTCGGGCGAAAGGCCCTTGGACATTTTGTCGCCGCTCGATCATTGAAATTCTTATAACGCCCTTAGCGCATAAATAACTATTTTCAAATAGAACTATGTCTATTTTTCTATAATGATGGATGTAAAAAAGCCATTCCACGTCAAATCGCACATAAAAGACCAAACTTTGACCTTCATATTTTAAATTACTTTCTATATTTTTCTATCTAGTGTATGGATCAAATACGTTAACTTGTGTATTTTTGTTTTTTTGTAAATTTATTATTTTCGGAAATATTGCATGATGAAATTTGCTAAAAATGACGCGTATCACTAACTTACAAATATCACATATTCGAATACACTAATTATAGAAACTCCGTTCAAACTCCATTCGAAACTTAAAAACATGTTTAAATTTTGAGATTTTGCAAATTATTTAATTTCCTAGATTTTCAATTAAAAAAATAAATTTTGAAAATTGAATATTTTTGTAAACTTAATGAAATAAATTAAAAAATATATTTATAAATGCACTAGAGTATTGTTAACAACTCCAGAAAAAATCAAAATGGGATCTCAGTAACTTAAAGAAACATTATTTTTTTAGAAAACAATATGCAGTAGATTGCTGCAACAGCCGCGTTTCTTGTGTTACTGGCGACGGATTTCTTTGGATGAAGCAGTAATTTTGGTACTTCTAGAGGTAGTAAAATTTAATGATTGTGTTTGGTTATTAAATGACGGATTCTTGACTCACGTTATGACTGATATTTTGAAATTTTGTGGTCCCTCATCACTCATTTCAAATATTTGTACTCACGTAACTTAGAATTACTGAACTTTCGACACAATGCACAATTCTATTCTAATGCCTTCCCGAATTTACTTTCAGATCTGGACAAAATTCCATTTTGTTCATCCAAATTTTTAGCCACTTTTATCATGTGTTTGGTTGCTGCGAGGTGTCGTTTAATTTTATTGTATTTTCAACTTTCAAAACTTGGCAAAATTTGAATTTTCAATGTCTTGAGATCTGTTGAGTGAAAGGAATCAAAAAGTTTCTGAATAATGTCTTTCTTATCTAATTTTTCAATTGACGGCGAAGGATCTTTAGTGCGAAAAAAATTATCTGTGGTAGCACTGGTTACTCTCTGAAATTTCTCATGGGGATGCCGTTTTTGTTGCAATTTTTTTCTTCACGGGGGTATTTACTATTGCAATTAAACTCTTGTTTATCTTTTCTACATTTATTTCGCAGACACTTGAACTATCTGAAGGGTTTAAATAGTCATTTCCCTGATTTCCACTGTTTTCACAATATTCACTGAACTTTCCGCTACTTTCGTTAATGCCACCGGAGCCACTGATCTCGACGCTCTCTTCACTAACAAGAAGCATTTTTGGAAGTCAACTCTATTTTTTCCGACATGAATCACAAATTTGCCAATCTAATGACTCCTCTAAATCAAGTTTCTCTAGTAAATTGTGGTTTACGCGTCATCGAGATTTTCTTTTCTTAAACGCGTGATCAGAAAGATTAAATTGATTGAAACATCTGTCGAATCTCATACGGTGTTTGCCACTCTGTTGCACAGTATACGCACGATTTACAGAACAAACGCTAGTACTCTTCTCTTTATAAGATGCTTATTGCAACTGATTCTCATAAAATTTTACTCAAGTCCCTTGACAAGTGGTCTGTATTTCACGAGCAACGTCTGGAGAGGACCCCATCCCAAGGACGCAAAGAGACTCAGCAGTAAAATTCGTTTCGCTGACACGACGAAAAGCAGTAGTAGAATTCGTTTCGCTGTCACCCATCCCTTCTGGGGACAGAGTGAACTTACGAGTTACTAATATTTCTTGAAACCTTGCAGAGGTCATTCTTTTCGACACTTGTATCAAAGACAGATAAAAGACAATTCGTTAGTGCAGGAGAAAGAAGCGCGCGCCACCATATTTACAATACATTTTTTTTAGATCTGTTCGTGTTCAGTGTCCACTTTATACTTTCTCGTATACATACGTATATACGGGAGTATTAAACGTAGTATAGAGAAAGTCAGGTAATGCCACGGAAAATCGATTTCGAGATTTCAACGGAAATACACGTTTTGCAGGCCCCTAATACCGAAAAAGTGATTTTTTCAAAACGTCCGTCCGTCCGTCCCTCCGTCCCTCCGTCCCTCCGTCCCTCCGTCCGTCCCTCCGTCCGTCCCTCCGTCCGTCCCTCCGTCCATCTGCGTGCCTGCGTGCCTGCGTGCCTGCGTGCCTGCGTGCCTGCGTGCCTGCGT
Organism: Teleogryllus occipitalis; assembly: GCA_011170035.1. Taxonomy (NCBI): domain Eukaryota; kingdom Metazoa; phylum Arthropoda; class Insecta; order Orthoptera; family Gryllidae; genus Teleogryllus; species Teleogryllus occipitalis. Next base: position 19,293 of record BLKR01011968.1, on the reverse strand, counting down.
GCCTGCGTGTCTGCGTGTCTGCGTGTCTGCGTGTCTGCGTGTCTGCGTGTCTGCGTGTCTGCGTGTCTGCGTGTCTGCGTGTCTGCGTGTCTGCGTGTCTGCGTGTCTGCGTGTCTGCGTGTCTGCGTGTCTGCGTGTCTGCGTGTCTGCGTGTCTGCGTGTCTGTCTGTGTGTCTGTGTCTGACGGTCAGTCGTTTGTCAACAAACCTTGCGCCTAAACCACACGTACGATCTTTTCCAAATTGAAGAATCCCCAGTAAATCTGGCTCTTTCTAGTCTAGTCTAGAAGACTGAAATTTTGAAAAACATTACTTGAAATCTGGGGATACTTTACATGAAGCCCCGGGATATTTTCAAAATTTTCTCAAAAACGGCTCCAAATTTTTTCTTTAAATTTCTTGTCAGAATAGAGTAAAATACACTTATAAAGATTACGTAAGTCCGATTTTCACGGTTATTCTGAATTTTCGAAAATGCAAAAGTTTGAATTTTTCCGCGTCTTCCTACATGTATAAAACTGACGACAGATTTTTCCTTCAAATGAAATTTGTTGCCCAATAGTTCTTTCATTAAGGTCACGTAAACATTTTTAAAATTTAAGTGGTTTTGTGTAATAGAGCGTGCAATATTTGCAATTTTAAAAATTACAAAAACCGGATTTTCTCAAAAACGGCTCCAATTTTTTTCTTTAAAATTTTGGTGGGTTTAGCGCCCAACCAAGCCTATCCAATGACATAAACGCAATATTGCTCTATTCTTTTGTTTTTTTTTAAATTACAAAAATTCAATTTTTTGATTTGTCTCTCATGCTAGTAATATTTACATTAGAGGCGATTTATTAACATTGTTAAATTTATGAGTATATGTTCTTTATATAGTGTCAAATGAAGTTTTGCGAAAACTCAACAGTTTTCTACTAAAATGAGTCCAAAATTCCGCATTTTCAGAAACGCTCAAATGCCATTTTCTCAAAATGGCTACAATTTTTTTCTTCAAACTTTTCCAAAGGATAGTGGTAATGATGCTGTTTAATATGACGTAAAGTTAATTCTCGTGTATTGTTTTGTTTTTTCAAAAATTACAGAAATGTAATTTCTTTGAAATATCTCTCAGGCCGTTCATATGCACACATAAATGAATTTGTATACATTATTCAATTTGTGAGTAAAAATCCTTTAAATTACTTCAAATGAAGTTTTTCAAAATCTCAATAGATTCCTGAGAAAAAGAGCTTTGCTTTTCGCATTTACAGTAACGCTTAACGCCGTTTTCTTAAAGACGGCTCCAATATCGACACAATGTTCATTTCCGAAACTTCTTCCAACAAAATACTCAGAATAGTCAGTAAACTAAAAAATAAATATTCATCTGGTTTAGATGAATTTTCGGATTGTTTATTAAAAACGTGTGCACTTGCCATAATACACACATTAACTCACATTTTCAATGCTTCCATGTGCACGGGAATATTTCCGGATATTATCAAAACAGCAAAAATTAAGCCACTTTTTAAAAAAGGAAGAAAATGAAATTCAAAATTACCGGCCAATTTCTCTTTTGTCAGTTTTCTCAAAAATATTAGAGAGGCTTTTCTATGCGCGAATGAAAACTTTTCTCAGGAAAAACGAAGCGTTTTCAGACTCACAACACGGTTTTAGAAAATCAAAATCTACGGAAACTGCCATTTTTTTCTTTCCTTAAAGATGTTGCTTCATCAATGGACCAAAATGAAGAACCCATTGGGATATTTTTAGATCTTTCGAAATCTTTTGACGTTATTAAACATAACATCTTGCTCTCAAAATTACCTTCTTATGAAATTCGTGGTATGGCCCTGATTTGGATAACCTCGTACCTTAAACATCTATCTTAAAGAGTAGAAATACCGTATTGGCACGAAAGGACATCATTTACTTATCTTTCCAATTTTTTGCCCATTGAACATGGGGTTCCACAAGGTTCGATCTTAGGTCCTATCCTCTTTCTGTTGTACGTAAACGATATGCCTTCGTCTTTTAAAAATGGAAGAACAGTTCTGTTTGCCGATGACACGAATGATCTTTGTACTATTTATTGTTTCTTTTTTGCAATTTCAGAAGTTTCAAATTGGTTTTGTAATGACAAATTAATAGTTAACGAAGGAAAAACTGTCTCAATGCAATTTTGTGTTTTAAATCGGCAATCGTATGCTCCATTGAAAATGAACAATATGCAATTAGCTGATGTTAAGATAACAAAATTTCTAGGTCTCTCAATTCAGTCAAACCTCAAATGGAATATACATATAAAAGAATTAAATACTGAATTAAGCTCATTATATTACGCATTCAGAATTCTATCAAATTTTGCCAGCCTTCCTGCAGCTCGTTGTGTGTATATTGCAAATGTACACTCCCGTCTGAGATATGGCATAATATTCTGGGAAAACTCATCCTTTAGTGCCCAGACATTTATATTGCAAAAGAAAATAAATAATGAACAAATGCCATCCACGTGATCCCTGCAAGCCTCTTTTCATTTAGCTTGGAATCATGCCATTGCCTTGCCTATTTATTTACGAATTTGTAGTATTTGTCAAAACTGACTTACTTAACGGTGGGAACATATTTTCATGTAATACTGATATTTATAGTTACAATACTCGACGTAGAAATCATGTTCATCAAGTGTCAGTATCAACAGCTCACTACAAGAAATCCACATACAATACATGTACGTTACTTTACAATGCATTGCCAGATGAAATTAAACAATTAAAATGGGTACACAAATTTAAATTAAAAGTAAAATCTTTTCTGCTGCAAAACTGTTTCTATACAATTAGAGACTATACTGAGCGGCTGACGGCCTGTCTGTCTGACTGAGTGACTGTCTCTGTCCGTCAGTCGTATGTGAGCAAACCTAGCTTTTAAACCACCGTACTATCTTTTCCAAATTGAAGAAACCCCTGAGCATCTGGCTCTAGTAGAAGCTTTGAGATTTTGAAAAACATTCTTTAAATTTGTGGAAACTTTACACGAAGCCTCTCGGACATTTTCAAAATTTTCTCAAAAACCGCTCAAAATTTTTCTTTAAATTTCTTGTAATAATAGAGTAAAATACACTTATAAATGTGGCATAGGTCCCATTTTCCTGGTTTATCCTAAATTTTCGAAAATTGCAAAAGTTTGAATTTTTTCGGTGTCTTCCTGCAACTACAAAATTGAAGACAGATTTTTCCTTCAAATGAAATTTTGTTGTCCATAAATAGTTCTTTCAATGAGGTCAGGTTTTTTGAAATTCTAGTAGTGCGTGAAATATTTGTAATTAAAAAAATTAGAAAAAGAAGATTATCTCAAAAATGACTCCAAATTTTTTCTTTAAATGTTTGGTAGGTTGGTTTGGTAGTGTCAAACGAACCCTGTACGAACGAACCCATTAACGCCATGTTGCTCTATTCTATTGTTTTTCCAAAAAATACAAAAATGTAATTTTTTGACTTCTTTCACGTGGGAAATATTTACACTAGAGACTATTTCTTCACTTTATTAGGTCTATGAGTACATGAATTTTAAATAATGTCAAATAAAATTTTTCGAAAAGAACAGTTTTCTGCAAAAAATAAGTTCAAAATTCCGAATTTTCAGAAACAATTTTGCCTTAAATGCCATTTTCTCAAAAATGCCTCCAAATTTTTTCTTCAAAATTTTCCAAGAGATAGTGCTAATTGCACTGTTTACTATGACGTAAAGTTAATTTTCGTGTATCCTTTTGTTTTTCAAAACGTCTAGTAGCAGACCTTCGTTGATATTTGTCACTGATGTTGCACATGTGTAGCAACATCATCTATTTTACATACCGGATTCTATAGACTTCCTATTTTAAGTAGCCCCCAGAGAAATAACTTCATGGGTGTTATATCAGCACACATTGATTATCGCAGCTCCCACGCCAAATCCAACTATTTGCAAAATACTCCTCGTTATGTCTTCTTTTCCCTCTCCGAAGATTCAGGAGTCTAGTTTTGTGGGTTATGTTGGATCCATTGATTCTGTTAATAATAAAAGTCGTAATAATAAAAATCGTTTTAATTTGTTGTTCCATCAGTAATAACTCGGAACAGCTAGAATTGGAAATCAACGAGCAACGTACAATTCTTCCCATGCTTTGCTCATTTTCAGGCATGCTTTGTGTCCAACTCTCATCGGAGCAACGTTATCTGATTAGGAACAAAATGCTGATGCATTGAAATATAACCCAAACGGGTCAAATTTCAAACATCTCAGTGCTTTGTGGGGCTAATTGACTCGTGTATTTATTTATATTTTACCACGGATATTTTGAATGTAACAGTCCGGCACAAAAGGTCACGCAGCGCTCCACCAGCAAATGCGCGCTCGGAGAAGGGAAAGGATCTTAGTATTTGAAGATACGAAACATATTCCAAATATTCACAAAACTGTTGCAGTTTTTTCCTGAACTTTTTTTGCCATCCTTCCGCCTTTTTCAGATTTTTTGTATTAAGTATTTAAAACATGGATTTGTCAGAAGTAGTATGTATTGAAATAAGATTGTTATTTCAACTTCATTTAAGGGGGTGTCATTCGAAAGGATAATAATGGGATCTTAAAAACTAAACACTATAATAATAAATTATTAAGATTGTACAAAGAAAAATGCACATTTTCAGCAAATATTTTTGTGTTAATGCGAATATAATAACACCTTATGAAATGAAAAAGTGCAGGAAGATGATAATAACTATCCCTATATTTCTATAGCTAAGTTATTATTATATGCTTATTAACATTAAAATTGTTTGCTCGAAATGTGCAATATTCTTTGTACAGTTTTAATTATTTATCCTTATTGTGTTTTGTTTCAAGATCCCATTAATATCCTGCGATGTAAAACCCCTTTAATGGAGTTGAAGTAATAAACAATTGTATTACAATACCTACTTATGAAAAATCTTTATTTTGAATCCTTCAATTCCTTGAATCAACGAAAGACAAAAAATCTGAAAACGGGAAGGGATGGAAAGCAGAGTTCAGGGGAAAATTGCAAGAGTTTTGTGAATATTTGGAATATGTTTGGTATTATGAAATGCTAAAATCAGCTTCTCTTTCCCGAGCGCGCGTTTGCTGGTGGAGCGCTGCGTGGCCTTGCGTGGAGGGCTTTCACATTCAAAATATCCGTTAAACATGATACGCAAAAAAATAAAAATTACTCAAAAAATGCTAATCTAACATATGACAATATGTATATCATTGAATTCCTCTTTTTACGCTCGTCATGATAGACTAAAAAATGTTTTGTTTCATTTGATAAAACAAAGTTACCTCAAATATCTCCTAAAATACAAGTTATAAAATATAAATAAATACATTTATCAGTTATCCCTATTCCCTCAAGCACTTTCGTGAAAACTGCATTGCAATAACGTGAACCGTTCAAAAGTTACAGGAGGTGCTAGAGTTGCGTGACTCACCCTGTATGGCGTCACAAATCACTGCAGTCAATTCATCGGTCCTTGCATACGTAACTGCAGATGTGTATTGCTGTCAATGGGGGACACAGAGATTAGGAAATAATTTGAGTACACATTTTTATTTAGTTTTCCCATTGTTGTCTGCGTCTTATTTTATTTCTAAAATTTTACAATGAGTTGATTAACAGCATATAATGAAAAAATCTATTTTTCTATAAATTGATGAATTATCTGGAGATATAGTGAAATCTTCAATCACTCATTCACTTTCCTTGAAATGTTTGAAAATGCTGAATTGTTCCTAGAGACATTACACATCAAGCTCGGTTCGTGTTAAGTTTGAAAATAATCTTTGTTGGTATTTTCCTTATACTACCAATTTCTTTATATCGTTCATTTATATGATCGATGCTTTAGAATTTCGATCAGGAAAAGAAAAGTTCATATTTGAAGAATAAATGAAAAATATTTCATTCTTATCGTTAAAATTGATGTTTGTCCCTGTATCCTAGTGAAGATAACAAATTGCTGTAATTGCCTGTACCTTCAATGCCGCCCCTCTCAAGTCTCCTCTCTACTCGCAATATTTTATTTATTTATTTATTTATTTAGTCAAAAACAGTCAAAAACTGTATGTGACGTATGGGGGAGAAAATCATCTGCGCACGCTTTCTTGAGTTTCAGAATTCTTTAACTATTAATAGTTGAAAGATTAATAATAGTAATAATAATAATAATAATAATAATAATAATAATAATAATAATAATAATAATAATAATAATAATAATAATAATAATAATAATAATAAATTTAAAAAAGCGAGAGATTAACATTTCAAAAACTAGATATTTTCGTTGCCAAATTATAGAAAACTTATTTTTAACGGTAAAGAAACGAACAGACTTGATTTTTCTGTATTGTTAACAAAATAGAAACTCACCCTAAGCTCTACAACCACTAGAAGCAAAGGAACGTTCAACAAAACGTGCGCATAGTGAAGCTATATTTACGTCCAGAAGCAAATCAAGGGGCCATCCCAGCATTTGCTCAATGGATCAGGGAAACTGGACAAAAACCTGATCGAGATGGGGGTCATTGACCCGGAAGTACATTATTTGTTACAGGCATATTGAGTCTTTTTTTAAAATTATACATTGCAAATGTAAACTAATTCATTATACTATATCTTGTTTTTGTTAAAGTAAACATTGTTTCTTTTTGGCCATCAGTATAGTCTCTAATTGTATAGAAACAGTTCTGCAGCAGAAAAGATTTTACTTTTAATTTAAATTTGTGTACCAATTTTAATTGTTTAATTTCATCTGGCAATGCATTGTAAAGTAACGTACATGTATTGTATGTGGATTTCTTGTAGTGAGCTGTTGATACTGACACTTGATGAACATGATTTCTACGTCGAGTATTGTAACTATAAATATCAGTATTACATGAAAATATGTTCCCACCGTTAAGTAAGTCAGTTTTGACAAATACTACAGACTCATAAATAAATAGGCAAGGCAATGGTAAGATTCCAAGCTCAATGAAAAGAGGCTTGCACGGATCACGTGGATGGGATTTTTTCATTATTCGGATAATTTTCTTTTGCAATCTAAATGTCTGGGAACTAAAGGATGAGCTTCCCCAGAATATTATGCCATATCTCAGGCGGGAATGTACATTTGCAAAATACACGCAACGAGCTGCATGAAGTCTGACAGAATTTGAAAGAATTCTGAATGCATAACATAATGAGCTTAATTTAGTGTTTAATTCTGTTATATGTACATTCCATTTAAGGTTTGATTGAATTGAGAGACCTAGAAATTTTGTTACCTTAACATCAGCTAATTGCATATAGTTAATTTTCAATGGAGCATACGATTGCCGATTTTAAACGCAAAATTGCATTGAGACAGTTTTTCCTTCGTTAACTATTAATTTGTTATTACAAAACCAATTTGAAACTTCTGAAATTGTACTAATTATTGTTTCTTTTTTGCGGCGCCACGAAGCGAAGGCCACCTTCCTCAAAGGCAAGGGATACTGCAGGAAATTTTGTCGATTTAATTTAAAATCACTTGTCAGAAATAATTATTGTTTGTAAAACGACTATCAAAACATTACCAAATGATACATCGTTGTATTTCTCTCTTTATGATCCATCCATTGCTAGAGAGAAAAAATACAGAGTTCCCTTCAAAAAATCAAAAATGAAAAAATTTCTCGACAACTAAAGATATTGCGAACAATATCTCTTCAACTAGTGCCATAATTCCTCATCATTTGATCGAAAACTGCTTTTCGATATCGTAAACCATTTAGAATATATATTGTTGGCCCACTGTTGGAGGGACACCCGGTAAATTGCAAAGCTCTCTCCATTTTCCCCTCTGGTTCTCAACACTGCATAATCAAGCGATAACTGCTGCTAACGGTGTTAAGATCACCCTTAAACTATAACGAATGCTAACGAGCCTTAAAGTTTGGTGAAACATTTTCTCTAATGAGCCATTAAGGTAGTTTGGCCACGGCGAAGCACCCCATAAAAACACTAAAATGAAGGTAAAATTCTATCCTTCAATATAAAAAGAAAACAATTGGTCCTTACCGGCCTTGTTTTAACAAAACTCCCTATATTTTTAAAAAATTCAAACATTAGAAATAATGCGAGAAAGTATATGCTCTTATAAAACCACTAGCATAGAATACAATTTCATTCGTTACATCATAATGTTTTAAGCGAGCTTTATACCTTTACATTTTTTGCAAGGTATTCCCATCGGTGAAAGTGGCAAACTAGTTCTGATTTAGCATTGAAAGTATTACACCCCTCACACATCGGCAAGGATCAGACACAAAAGATAACGCGAGTTATTTTTTGTGCCTGAGATGGTGTTAAGTTCGTTTAATGCGGTGTTCATGGGAAATTTCCTTTTGATGAGACTAAACAATTCTTCGCGTGTGTTTTCAAAACAGAGGTCACTGAAATAATTTTAATACCTTCTTCTGTCACTTAATATTATAAATGAGATAATACAATTAATCAGAAATAATGCATTCCATGTCCGAAACCATTTGACTACTGACCTGTGTAATCGTTTATCTCGTAATATCAGCCATCTCCTTGATTACTCACCATCTTTCGTGCAGTGGAGGATGAGCGGAGGAAAATTCTTGCAGCTGGCTGTTCTCATCGGTAGTTTTCCGTGATTTTTCCAATCAATACCAGAAAAATGTCGGAGCAGCTCTCTAGCAAATTAGCCACGCAGCCCGTGCGATCTTCCCTTCCTCATCCGCGTGCCCTCATCACCCCTAAGATGAGAGCTGTTCAAGCACAGACGTGATCTGCCCCCTCAGCCAAACTACTGCTCCGATGAGAAAAGAGTGAACAGCGGCTTCCCCTTGGAGTTGTAGCTGGGCGGCCCTGCCTCTGTCAAATACACTTACATGCCCCGCATTACAACACATGTCTGGAGCCTGTCGGGAGATTTGAACTTGTCCCGAGTGGTGCGGCGCTCCGCTGGGTGAGGTTCTTTGGAGGGGAAAACACGCAAGCCCACACAGAGGTCGGAGCTGGATCTCGCTTTCCAGCAGGGGTAACTTCACGCGATCTTTCTTTCCTCCTCCTTGTCCTATTTTCTCCCCTGACTTAGACACACACTTACATCTACATGCATTACACTACCACACATGCCGGGAGACTAGTCGGGAGCTTAGAGCTTGTCCCGGCTGGAGCATTGTCTCACTGGTGGGAGATACCTGTTTAGGGAAATCCCCACAAGCCGACGTATAGGTCGGCGCCAGATCTCGTAATATAGCGAGAGAAGATCTTCGCCAACTCTCGTGATAAAACATGAGCTACACTTACGGAACTAATGGCCTTTACATTTGTTGTGACCAGAATCACTAATCAATAAATAGATAAATCCAGAGGGATAGGGACACAGCAACATTTAGGCAATCATTTCTTGATGATATTAATTATTAAAATAGATGTTGCACCTAAAAAGCACTAAATAACCACTCTCTCATGCTGTGAAAGCAATGGAAACCACCATTGTGATTACCTACCCAGGAAAGGGTAGGGTTAATTTTGAAACGGAGATTGACGATCTAGGGAATTTTCAGTAAATGTCACTGAACCAGATTCCAACGGAAAATATTCTCTTTAGGGTACGGTCAGAGCAAAAACGTGACTAAGATCGGGCAAACGAAATTTACTTTTGGGCGAACACGGTCATTTACGACCAAATATTTTTAACACAGTGTACAGAGTTGCTCGTACTGCAGCCAGAAAGTTCCAGTGAAAACGGTGGAAGATCGAAGACGGCAGGAGGGTATCAAATGAGCTTTAGTTATTCGGCCGAACTGAGATATTCAAAATTAACTTAGAAAAACCTGTTTCGTTAGTTTATTAAAGAAAAGCTCTGTAACATACTTCCTGTAACAGCAAGTTTGGCCTCAGAGTCTCTTTTGACATTCATTGTTATGAAACATTTTTAGAAATAAAATCACAAATTCACATAATTATAAACTTAAACTTTTTTATTTTCTTTAACCAAAGTTCATTGTGCTGTGCTTTGAGAGCATGAATTTTTCCTCATCTTCAGAATTTTTAATTTTTAAACGGATAAAATTGTTTGTTTTATTTTTACTATTGTCAACATCGTTTAAAAATCTGAAAAATATACAAAGACACATTCTAGGGAAAAACTTAAACAGTACTCCAATGTTATCACGTCGAAAATCAATTCCAAAAATTTATTCATTTTTTCCATATGAATATGGCGTCAAAATAAGGTGAAGAAAATACCTTCAAATTCAACTATTTTCCCCCGTCCCTGCAATTTATTTCACCCTCATACACGCAATAGAAGCTGAGAAAAAGTATGAAAAGCACGTTCCTCGTATCTCTGCAACAGATTGCCCTAGGAAGCTCATTTTTTGTGAATTTCCGAAATTGTTATTCTCTTTCACATAAGCATCGCGATTATTGAATTGGTGTGGATGTATTTGTCACCCCCTTATTCGGCTATGTCCTTTTGAGAAAAAAAATGGGTGAAAGCTGTTGCGGATAGATTCTGTCAAACATCAAACTAACCTTACTAATGCTAATAGAAAGTGAAGTTCTTTTTCAATCATCTCTCTCATATATCAAACCTATCTCACATCATATACCTTTGGTTCAGTGAGCAGTTTCAATCTTTTCGCTCGCATTACAAGTCGCATGGAAGTAATAATTTGCAGTAGGGTGTCTGACCTATTGCGACCACTTCGGAGAAAGAGTCGACTGTTAGCTTATCACTAGGATAAATCCAGCCACTGTCTGAAGCATTCATTGATTGATGAGTGATTCCGGGCGCGTCAACAGCTATGGTCATTTTTACTTTAAGTATTGTTTTTTATCGCGGAAGGTGGCTTTGACCTTTCCCCGCTGGATGGCGAGATCTGACATCGACCTACCCGTCGGCTTGCGGAGGTTTACCTCAACCAGGTATCTCCCCCCAGCGAGGCACCGCCCCACCCAGGACAACCTCTAAGCTCCTGACTGCTCTCCCGGCATCTCTGGTAGTGTAGTGCATGCGAGTGAGTGTGTGTAGTTAAACGGTGAGTAAGAAGGGAAGACAAGGAAGATGAAGGAAAGATCGCGCTTGGTCTGTGGTCAGTTTGTTAGGATACTGCTCTGGATTGTTTGATAGTGATTTCGAGCGCGACAACCACTATGGTCATTAGTCCCGTGAGTGTAATGTTTGTTTTTGCTCGGTAGGTGGCGGTGGTCTTTCTCCGCTGGATGGACAGATCCGGCGCCGACCTACTGTCGACACGGGGTTTTCCACAACCAAGTATCTCCAACCAGCGGGGTACTACCCCAGCCGGGACAAGTTCTAAGATCCCGATCGGCATGTGTGGTAGTGTAGTGCATGTTAGTGTAGATGTGTGTTTAAGGGGTGAGAATATGACAAGGAAGAGGAAGGAAAGATCGCGCGCGGTCCATGACCTGTTTGTTAGGGAACTGTTCCGGCATTCTCCTGGTGTTGATTGGAGAAACCACAAAAAACTACTGTTCAGAGCAGCCGGCCGCTAGAATTCTCCTCTAGACAGTGATTGAATTCGACCTAGCTGAAAATCTAGTGACGAAAATCCTGCCGCCGTCGGGTCTCGAACCCATGACTCCCGTTCAGATGCGCTGCAGTGACATCAGATAATGCACTGTATTGCTCCAGCATTCGCCTGGTGTTGATCGGAAATAACACGGAAAAACTACCGATCAGAACAGCCGACTGCTAGAATTCTCTTCCAGGCAACGACTGAATTCCACCTAGCTATGTCACCAGTGTTGAAAATTCTGCCACCGTAGGCACTCGCATCCTAAGACCTCCCGGTCAGAGGCACTGCAGTGATAATTGATTCCTGAGTAACTTACGCCGGTCTGTCTGGGGGAGATGTGTAGCCACCGGCCGTTCTGGTCGATAGTTTCCCGGGAATTTTTTTATCAATACCGTGCGTATGCCAGAACAGTACCTTAACAAATAGGCCACGGATCTCTAACGACTTTTGCTTCAGCTTTCTTGTCCTATCCTCTCCCCTGAAACTTACACGCACTACATTACCGCGCACGTCGGTAGCTTAGAGCTTGTCCCAGCTGGGACAGTGCCCCGCTAGAAAGATACCTGGAGGGGGAAATCCCCCGCAAACCACATGTCGAACACCGCCGCATCTGACCATTCATGAGGGAGGAATCCCGCCTCCTGAAGGCACAAAATATTCACTTCTTTTACGGAACTTATGATCATATCATTTGACGTGCTCAGAAATATTTATTAATCGATGAATCGAATTTTTGGCATATCGACTTTTCTTCAGAAGCACATGAATCAACTCTGATCGAATTCTAAGGAGACACAGCTTCATTTAGAATTATGAAATGTAACCATTAGTACCACAACAAATATCACACTTAATGAACTGTCAAACGAATGAAAATTTGTGAAGCAATGGTCCCCAAGAGCACGCAGAATTACATTTCAAAATAAAACTAAGCGACATCATGACAAAATTAATTCTAATTATTATTCTTTCATTTGTTGTGAACCTGACACATTGGTAGCTGTCGGCATCACTGTCAACGATCAATATGTTATCGCAGCTATAGCTACAAAGAAATAGGCATCACCGTCAGCGTTACAGTCAGCATCATCTCAGTCATCCCGCAGTCATCAATCACGACACAGTCACTTCAACAAGAAGTGGCCTAGTTGGAGCTTATTTTTCGGGGATAACAATCAAAATTGTAAGTATTTTTATTATTGTTATTAATTTGGGTGCAAGACACAAAGTAACTCATTCTTTTAAATATGATGTGTAAGATTTGCTTCTACGTTGGTAAGGCATTTAATTGATATTGATATTGTTGTTGATATTATTATTATTATTATTATTATTATTATTATTATTATTATTATTATTATTATTATTATTATTATTAGTATCATTTCCTAAATTCACGACCAAAATCATTAGTCGTGAATTTAAGGGACGATGATTATAATCGTACCATACCATCGTTGGTATCAGATGGATATTAGTCCAGTGATATCAGACAAAAAAATCTTCTCTGCTAAAATATCCCCTGACGTTTTATAAAAGTTGTGAAAAATTCGAATCGATATTGCCTGTGCGATCCGAAAAATTAGAGATAAAATGTCACAAAAATAATTTTCACAAATATCGCGATTCTTAGGCGTTTTATGTTTAATTACCTTCCCACAAGATTTGAAGAGAACAAACTTTTTCATAAAATTGGCTCTAAAAGTGTTTTTCTATACGGTTTTCCAGATATTTAAAGTTACAAAAAATATCATTTTACATAAATAACTTCATTCACAACACTTTCTTAAAAGCAACAATTGAAGTAATTATACAATCTTCCTTGGCAGTTAGCTTTTCGTTTTCCGACACAAAAATATTATAAAAGGGCTTTATTATCGAGAAAGCTACTTAAAGTGGTCCATATGAAAATACAGGATCGGAAAAGAATTACCCTACTCTGGAATATTATTTAACGTAAATACCAAGCTGAGAGGTACCCCCGTGCAATTTAATCGCGTAGAGTATCAAGTAATTAGTTTCATTTTACATAAAGATACAGATTCTGCATGTCTCTGAACAGGTGGGGTAGTATCGAGAAGCGCCGGATCAGCAAAATGTATGCAATATCCAAAAATCTCTCGTCCTATAGATGACGTTGCGAGGAAAGTTTCTTTGTGACCTTTGGCTTCAAACTTCAAGATAAGAAGGCCCTAGAATGCTTCTTCTAGGAGTTATTCAACTAAATAAATTTGAATAATGCTGCCCGAATTTTGCGTGATGCATTTGACATAAATATTTAGATTCAATTTTTTCCACAAAACCTTCATATTTCCAAAGTCAAAGGCCAAAACATCACGTCTCCGTGAAGTTATCTTTCTTTAGAGACCTCATTTATGAAGATCGGTTGCGTGTGCGCAAAACTCATCTATACTACTGAAATTATATAGGAGAGTATTTTATATAATATAAACAATAAAAAATGAGATGAAGTCATAGTATTTGTACTATCATATGCTGTACTAAATATATTTCAATATATTTTCAATGATTAATAAATTGATCTGTTTAATAATAAATTTAACTGGCTTGCATGTAACATCTAGATATTTTACTAACGTTCTCAAAAGAGCATTTACAGTGCTAAATTTACTAAGAGAATAGTCATCCTAGTTTTCTTGCAATAGCTTCAACTTGTCCAAGATATAAATTAATTTGTTGATATTACTAATCACTCTAGGGAAAGTTTTATTTACCAGCTTTTTCAATGCAATATCACGACTGAACACGCTGACTTGTAAAATCACTGCTGATAAAGAAAATACTGGCACAGAAAAAACAATCCTATCCTTAGCTCTCTTTCCATCATATTCTTATTTAGTTTTTAAGCTCTCTGATATGCCCTTCTCAAATTTTCTTGAACCTTCGCCTTATCTTTTGGATTCACACGCAGAGCACTTTGGAAATTTCGTGGAGATGGTTCCTTCTTTGAATTTCGGTCGTCCTATAGTACACTGTAGCTCCTTTCGTGACTTTTCAACATAGTATAAGGACTTGCAACGAATTCTCTTTTATCAAAGTAAATTGCACCCATCTTCAAAGAAATGAGATCGAATAAACAAGGTAAAACAATTATTTCTCTTAAATGACGTGGGTCTTTAAAATCAACGACACCAGAAAAATAAACAATACTGCGAAAGAAATATAGGTCATTGCTTCCATCAAATTTGATTTTTAATTCATGTTAAAAAAAATATTTTCCCCTCTTGAACTTCTCTGTCCATGAATATATATATATATATATATATATATATATATATATATATATATATATATATATATATATATTGCATTAAATTAGCAGTGTTTCAAATTTGAGGGGTGAGCGGTACAAACAGACCAAAATTGTGAATTAGAATAAAATGAGCACAATTCGGTTTATTAATTTTTAGTGATTAGTAGATGTGATGTGGTATCATACCAAGTGCAATAGTACTGTAAATTATATCACAAAGTTTTCACAAAAAAAGGAATGTCAATACTGACATTCGATAAATGAACAGTTGCAATAGAAACAAAAAGCAATCTTCATCAGTATGAAGCAACTGTTAATGCTTCTAATTGTTGATGCGAGAGTATTTAGGTTTATTTGTATGATCTTGAATTAATGATTATGCAAATAACACTCATCAATCGGCGTAAACCACGGTGTACGCAGAAAGCATAAATGTAAGTTGGAGAAATCTATGCCTTCTAAACGTGACGTCACAAACAAAGATCGCCTCCAGCGCCGAGTAATATAGTCGGTATTGGGTAATATCGATAAGTGCCGGACCAGCAAAGATGTAATAGAAAGCCCAAAAGTATCTTATCCTGTAGACTACAGTGCTAGAAACATTAGATTCCTTTGGTTTCAAAATTTTAAGTTTTAAAACCCTAAAACGCTTCGTTTATGACGTAATATATCTGACCGCGTGTTGCGGGTTGCATTTAACATGAATATTTAGATGCGTTTTTTAAAAACAAATCCTTCAACTTTTAAAATCAAAGTACAATTCGTAATGTCTTCGTGAAATTCTCTTTCTTTAGAGACCTCATTTATAAAGATTGGTTGGCTGTGAGAGCCGCGAAAGTTATGTATACTACTGAAATAAAATTGCAGACGATATGGATTTACCCGTCCTGATGAACCGAATATTAAACTAGTGGTAAACAAAATGGCACAGACTTTCTCGTAATTTTTCTAATTTAATAGGTATGGACTGGCTTGACTATCTTGCCCGCTGTCATCTATCGCCGCCCAAATTGCATTTTTTTACATTTTCTCAAATTTTCGGTTTCTCAATAGAAGAAGCGCAATATCACTTTAGGAATATTAAAGACTAGTAAAACCACGTCCTCAATAGTAATTTTCATTAAAAAATTTGGAGCAGTTTTTAAGAAAATGACGTTTAAGCAGTATTGTAAATGGGAAATTTGAAGCTCTGTTTGATACAATTTTTTTGTTTTCGAAAAACTTCACTTAAAATCATTTCAATCACATTCACTCACAAATGAAATAGAGTTTACAAATTTCTGGAAATGTGCATATTAACGGCGTGAGATATATTCACAGAAAATTGAATTGTGTGTGAATTAGCGTAATTAAAAAGACGAAAGAATACTCCAAAATAAAATACGTATTTTATTAAACAGTTGAATCAGCACACTCCGTTGGAAAAGTTTCAAGAAAAAAATTGGAGCCTTTTTTGAGAAAATGGGGTTTGAGCGTTTCTGAAAATCAAAATTTAGAGCTCATTTTCACAGAAATTTGTTGAGTTCTTGAGAAACTTTATTTGTCATCAATTAAAGGACATGTACTCATAAATACAATGATGTAAAGAAATCGCCGCTAATATAAATAATGTCATAAGAGACCAGTAAAAAAATTACATTTTTCTAACCTTTGAAAAAACAAAAGAATAGAGAAATTTGGCGTTAACCTCATCTTATTGAGTGCATTTAGCACTATCCCTACCAAACATTTAAAGAAAACGTTTGAAGCAGTTTTTGAGAAAATCTTGTTTTTGTAATTTTTTAAAAATTGTCAAAATTGCACACAATGTTGTGCGAAAACTACTGAAAGTTTCAAAAAGTGTACGTGTCCTTTATGAAAGGACTAATTACGGACAACAAATTTCATTTGAAGGAAAAATATTTTTCTTCAATTTTGTTGTTGTAGGAAGACACTGGAAAAAATTCAAACTTTTGCAATTTTCAGAGTTCTAGAGAAAATTCTGAGTTAACCGTGAAAATCGGACCAATGCCACCTTTATAAGCGTATTGTACTCCATCCTTACAAGATATTATTAAACAACGGTTTTTGAGAAAACTGAAAATGTCCCTAGGGCTTTATGTAAGTTTCCCCAAATATTGAAGAAAGTTTTTCAAAATCGCAGCGCCTCGACTCGAGCATGATCGACCGGGAAATATCCACTTTGGCAAAAATCCTATGTATGGTTTATGCTCTAGTAGTGTTCACAGACGGACGGGCTAGAGGTGTTTCTAATTTTTAAATTGCTTGCTAATTTTACAAACTTTGATTATTTCTATGCTTTGTTAGACATGTTTTTAGACATATTTTTTTCACTCAAGACGACTGAGAATCTACCATTCATTATTTTCCCTCGCATTGTCAATTATCAAGTGAAATTGAATTACCGTTTCCTGTATCTTCATTATCATTTGTGACATAATTTTGAATTGTGTCAATAGTCATGTAAGTTATACAAGTTCAACATTAAAAAAGTTGAATACATTAAATGTTTTTGAAATTAGTGTTTGGGGATGTGGGTTTTACTGCTAAGGAGAAATTATATAATGTTAAATTCAAATTCTGATTTGAAATTTCTCCAAAATAAAAAAAAACGAACATTATTTGTAGTCTAAGATCTGAAATTTGACCCTACATTTTCTCAGATTTCATTACTGAAATGTGCTCCAATTATTCTTGTGATGTAGAAAGCATTTTCTGCATTTAAAAACATTTGTTTGTAACAAAAGATTAATTTCACCGAGTAAAATGTAGAAAAAATGTTCACTGTGTACTGTTACAGAAAGATAAGAAAAAATACTAAGCTAAAACTTGATTGTGCATGTTTTTTTCGATTTTTACCCTGCATAGTCATATTTGTCTATTTGATAGTGTATGGAAATCCTGTCTCTAGATATTCTTTTCTCATTTTGTGAACTTGTCGTAGTTTCGATTCTGTTACACGTTCTCATTCTGAGGTTCCATGGAAACCCCAAAGACGTTCTTACGTCACATAGTCACCTATTATCTTAAATGAACCTTATATCATATCAATTTCCAACTATTATTTTGCCCAATAGTAAGTTCATTAAATTCAAATACTTTTCAAATCTATATAAATGAAATGGGAGTGTCTGCATGTGATTCAAAATAACATTTTTATCATCGTTAACAGTCATTTAAGTGATTATAATTTTTTCAGCGTCTGTCCGTCTGTCCGGTCTAATCTCTGGAACGGCTAAACCAATCCCGATAAGTTTCCACCGATCAGTACAGCATTTTGCAGGACGTGATTTAAGCTAATTTTTGCAGATAATTATTTTCTTTTATGTCCTCGTAAATAAGTGTTTGTTTTCGCATTCAAATCTATAGATTTATTTCCAATCTTAATGAATTTTTTTGCACAAGACCTTCAAAACATGAGAAATGTCACTGCTATGATTGAATTACTAAGATTTTGTAAAACTACTCCACCTCCCCTCTCCTTCAAAGAAAATATGAGTTCTCAGTTAGTTTCTTGCAAATAACTCAAAATCAGTGAGTGAATCAACCAACGTGAATCAAGCGCTCCTGAAATCTTATATAATTTCCTTGTAAATGCAATTTCATTTATTTATTTATAAATTTTACGTCAAAAACAGTTAAATCTGTGCTATGGGGAGAAGTGAATTTTGTGCACGTTTTCAAAGTTTTGTGATATTAAATAAATAAATAAAAATAAATAGAAACAAATAAAGGGATTTTCCAGAAAAGGATATTCTCGGATCTGGTTAAACGTGAGACTTAGCGAATTTCAAAGGAATATTAATTTTCGAGAGTATTTTTTTATTTTAATTATTTTAAGTTAATTTATTTTTATTGACTTATTTATCTACTTATACTTAACAATTGACTAGAACTTATGACTTTTTTTTCTTTAACTTCTTTTGGATAGTATACTTTTCATGCAGTTCATTCCAAATGTTTACAATTTTTCACATTTCACTTTTTTTATAAACAGAAAAAAAGCAAGCTCACATGTAATAAAATCTATTTTCAAGGATAGAATAAAGAAGCAATAAATTTTGGGCTCTTATCCATGATGTCCTTCGTCAAGGAATAATCCTTCCGCAACATGGAAACGGTAACTTGAATAACTATATTTCCCACTGAATTCTAGACGTCGAGGACAGATCATGAAATTACATTTATGTCCAGAAGCAAAACAAGGAGCCGTCTCAGCATTTGCTCAATGAATCAAGGAAACTGGACGAAAAACGTGATCGAAATGGGGGTCATTGACCCGGAGGCTGCAGTACAATACTTGTTACAGGTTGTTGACATTTAGAGAGTTCAAATGGTAAATAATGCATTAAATATCACTGTTAAAATTAATGTTACTTTCCTTGTGATGCTCAAGTCTCAAATTGTATAGGAACAGTTATGCAACAGAAACGATTT
>BLKR01011967.1:0-25141 GCA_011170035.1 Teleogryllus occipitalis | reverse complement strand
AATCAAAACACAAACAAGGTGAAAAAAGGCAATGAAGACGTAGAAGTACTGAATAATTAGCGGTTACATTATCATCCAGCAACACCAAAGACTTGTGGTCCACAGGTCCCTCCTTCAATGCCCTAACAATGTTCCGCCACATCTCCCGTACATCGAGAACATGACCCTCCTCCAGCCGAGAAGGCACTCCTGGACAGCTGAGTGCGTTCATGAATCAAAACACAAACAAGGTGAAAAAAGGCAATGAAGACGTAGAAGTACTGAATAATTAGCGGTTACATTATCATCCAGCAACACCAAAGACTTGTGGTCCACAGGTCCCTCCTTCAATGCCCTAACAATGTTCCGCCACATCTCCCGTACATCGAGAACATGACCCTCCTCCAGCCGAGAAGGCACTCCTGGACAGCTGAGTGCGTTCATGAATCAAAACACAAACAAGGTGAAAAAAGGCAATGAAGACGTAGAAGTACTGAATAATTAGCGGTTACATTATCATCCAGCAACACCAAAGACTTGTGGTCCACAGGTCCCTCCTTCAATGCCCTAACAATGTTCCGCCACATCTCCCGTACATCGAGAACATGACCCTCCTCCAGCCGAGAAGGCACTCCTGGACAGTTGAGTGCGTTCAGAAAGAGTCGAGGGCGGGGCGGCGCGGGGCAAAACCAAGGCAGCAGCGCAGGCCGCCTCGCGCGCGAAGACAAGCGCGGAGCGGCGCGCACACGTAAATCCCGCCGGCCCGAACAAATGTCCGCGCGTCGCCCGGGATTATACGAAATTTGTGTGTGGGTTTTACGGCCAGTATTTATGTCTGCGAGCTAATCTGTTTGCAGGGAGCCGCCGCCACCGCGGTGTGCGTTGCGGGAAGGCCGCCCGGAGGAGCTGCGGAGTTGGGTGGGGGGAATGGAATGGAAACGGGGCGTGGCCGGGGACGTGGGAAGGGTCAGGAACTGGTGAAGTGAAGGAGAACGGAGTGCAGACAGATGCGATGAAGCTGAGTGGAGCAAAGGTCTCGGAGAGTAATGCGATAACGAGAAGTATTGTAGAATAGAACAGAAAAAGTGGTGAGGACAAATGGCCATAAAAACGAAAGGAGAAGGAAAAAGAACGGATATGAAGGAAAAGGGTGAATGAATGGAAGTGATGGAAACGGGACCGAAAGAAGTGGAGGAACCGCGAAAAGTGAAAAACAGTAGTGACAGGAGAAACAAGGCGGGGAGAGTATAAATGAGAAGAAGAATGAATAGAAGATAATTGGTAAGAAATTGAACCCGAAGAAGGGACGGAGAGGAAAGAAGTCGCTCTGTAAAATGCATGGAGGAACTCTGGAGGAAAGTGAGAAGACAGTGAAACAGATGGACTTTTAAATCAGATTTGGAGGCACGCCCGAAGACAAGTGGGGATGGTAGAAGAGAGAACGGTGCTAGGCGGACACAGAGAGATACCGGAAAGAAGGAAGTGGACAAAGAGAATACAAGAAAGTAGTGGGAAGAAAACAAGAAAATAACAGCCGCGGGTTGGAGAGGAAAACGTTAACGGCGATGTGCACGAAGAGACTGTAGGTGCGGAGAAAATAATGAACAAAGCGAGGCAACAACAGGCAGATGCGTGAGAATCATGCCAGTAAGTAGGACGGGGAGGAAGTGGCGTAGGAGGGGCGGGATGGAGAGGGTGGAGAGAAGTGGGCGCGGAAGAGGGTGAGGAAGAAGGGACGGGAGAGGAGGGTGGGAGGATGATGCTCGGAAAGGGTGGAGAGGATGCGCGGGGAGGAAGGGGTGGGGGAGAAGGGAAAGGGGAGGAGGGGTGGAAGAGGAGGGGGCGGCGAGGAGGGAGCGGCGATGAGAGGCGGGGAGGAGGGGGTGGGGAGGATGGGGCGGGGAGGATGGGGCGGAGAGGAGGGAGCGGGGAGAAGAGGACGCGGAGGAGTGGCAGGGAGGAGGGGGTAGGGAGGATGGGGCGAGGAGGAGGGAGCGGGGAGGAGAGGACGTGGAGGAGGGGATGGGGAGGAGGGGCGGGGAGGAGGGGCGAGGAGAAGGGGCAGGACGATGGACGGGGAGGAGGGGGCGAAACGGATGGAGCGGGGAGGATGGAGCAGGGAGGAGGGGCGACGAGGAGGGGGCGCGGAGGAAGGGGCGCGGAGGAGGGGGCGCGGAGGTGGGGGCGGAAAACGACGAAACAAACACGCAGATCCACCGGCAGGAGAACTGCACAAGAACCCGCGGTCGGGGGAGGGGAAACGGGGCGTTGCCCGCTGAGAAGCGAGGGCTTAACCAACCCACGGCGCGCGGGCTTAGGCCCGGTGTCAACTCCCCGCCCGGAGAGAAGGACCGGCTCCAAGATGGCCGAGGTGTTGCTGCGCCGCTCCCGCCGAGCCCTATTACCAAATAATTAGGGCCGGCGAAAAGAGGAGCTTAGAGTAAGATCTATACGCTCACGCTCGGCCACACGCCGGCAGAGGAGCTTTGCATGGGCGACGAAATTTCCTGGCTCCACGAAGAATAACACAGAACGTCGGGTGGAATTGCGCAAACAAGAATATATGTGGCTGAATTAGCTATAATTCATGCAGTGACGTAAATGTGCGAGAAAGCATTTACTATCGCTGTAGCCTCGGTTGTTGTAAAGGAAGGGAGTCGAGGTCTTTCTCCTCGATCATTCCGGTGTGATGGAGTGTGTTTGTTGTGCGGGCAAGGCGGGTCGTTTGGAGTGTTGTCCACGGGAAACAACTTTCTCTTCTAAGGATAGGAGGCTGTACAAGTGCAACAGGTTGTTAAGGTAATGTAAGGTCTTAGAGAGCAAAGAATTATGTTAGGAACGGGCATTCTTGGGAGTTAAATCTGGGAAAGTGAGCAATTAATCCTAGAAAATAGAAAAAAGTAATTACATTACAGTCTCTTTCCGTGCAGTAAACGCAGCATTTGTTGGATCTCAAGCAGTTCTTCTTTCCAGTTTTCAAAGTAATGTTTTATTCTGCACGGCTCAGGTCATCTTTAGGGCGGTACTTACCCAAGCGACTTCTTTAATTTTCCATAGTACTACGTTCTTTACTGTTTGATAGAACTAATCACATCGCAAAAGACATTGCTGTACGTACAGTTTGAAAATCATTGCTAATACTCTAGGCCAGTACATAATCAATGAAAAATGGCGCATAATGAAACATATTAATTGTGACCTCTCAATTGTACATTTTAAAATTTCATGTGTAACATTTTGGTGGCAGTTGCCTTGTTTTTGTCGTAAGTTTTCTAAAAGCACGCACAGAATTCATGTTCTTTCTTTTCATAACTTTGTATAACGAAGCTCCGAAATGAGTTTTGCAGCAGGCTAAAGCGAGGTGGAGCATGCTGGAGAGGTGTGGTGTCGAGTGGAACCGGGTGCGGCAGAGCGGAGTGGGGTGGGCTAAAAGTGGCGAAGATAACAGAAGGACAAGTTGTGAATGAAATTGCTTCCATTTTGCAATAGTAATAAGATACATTTTCCTGTCTAATAGATGATGGACATAATAAATAAATACTTGGACGAGTATTTGAGCTATTATTTGTTCGATCGAACACTTTCAAGAATGATCCTAATTTCATCCGCAGTACATAGAGAAATATACTAACCTACAAAAACCGTCGTTTGAGACATGCCCATGGGAAGATGATCGTCAATTTGTTGTTACCTGTTTCTAACCTTTTTTAAACACACATTAAAATATAATTTATTTTGGAAATAAAAAAGTAAGAAAAAAGATCGTTCCTGTGCATATTCGCGGTTTTCGTGGGTTTAAAAACGGATTAATCAATAATTTAGTACACCCCAAAAACAGACCTTTAATGATTTCACCAATGAAAGAAAACAATACTGTGATAAATTTGACAGTGATATTTATGGCATAGTGCATAAACATAGTATGTTCACTCATGATCATTTATGAGTTAATGTCATTTTTGGAGACCTCTCGTTCATAGCCATCTACTTTATAAAGATAGTATAAGCAAATAAGACTGATCGTGCTTTTTTTCCGGAAAGCAAACATTGTCGCTCCATAAATAACTGCACCTCTAAAAGCTATCAAGCTTGGTTTTCACAAAACTATGAATTCTGGACATAACATATGTGTGCATTAAGCCACTGATATAAAGAACTCCAAAACACCAAACCGGTTTAGGTGGCACATGGTATCAATTGACGTCACTGCAGTGCTTCTGACCGGCACTAGGATTCGACTCCCGACGGTGGTAGGATTTTCGACACTAGCTACATAGGTGAGTCGAGTCTAGCCGCTGTCTGGACGAAAAGACGAGCGGCCGGCTGCTGTAATTGGTACTTTTGCGAGGTTTGTCCGATCATCACCAGGAGCATGCCGAAGTAGTACTCCAACAAACGAAACACACACAATTATTCTTTCCTCTCCCTTGTTCTATTACCATCACCCCTTACTTACACACTTGCACTACACTACCACTCGCGCCTGGAGGCCGGTCGGGAACCTCGAGATTGTCTCGGCTAGGGTACTCCGTAACACCTCGTGGGAAATACCTATTTGAGGAAATACCACAAGATGACATGTAGTTCAGCGCCGGCTCTCATCATGCAGGGGGAAAGGAATCACCGACACAGAGCATGATAAAAACATGCACCACACTTACGGGTCTAATACTCTTAGCCGTTGATACGCCCAAGCACAAAATAATCAATCAAACAACTTAAAACCATAAAAACATGTGTGTGTTCATTAACATACCGACGAATCACAGGGAGCGGTGGCTCAGTGCATCAACTGATGTCACTGCAGTGTCTCTGTCCGGGAGGCCCTAGGTTCGAGTCCCGATCACGGCAGGATTTTCGACGCTATATAGCTTGTGAGCCGCGAAGAATTCAGTCGCTGTCTGGAGGAAAATTCTAGCAGCCGGCTGCTCTGATCGGTAGTTTTCTGTGTTTTCTCCAATCAACACCAAGAGAATGCTGGAACAGCATCCTAACAAACGGGCCACGGACCGCGCGCGATCTTACCTCCCTCTTCCTTGTTCTATCCTCTCCCCTTACACACTCACACTAACATGCTCTACACTACCAGACATGTCGGGAGACCGGTCGGGAGATTAGAGCATATCCCGGCGGGGGCAGTGCCTCGCTGGTGGAAGATATCTGGTTGGGAAAACCTCGCCAGTCGACGGTAGATGGGCGTCGGATCTCGCCATCCAGTGCCAGAAGATCACCGCCACCTCCCGATGATAAACATGCACTACACTTACGGAACTAATGAGAGCAGCTGTTGGCGTGCCCGCAATCACAAATAAATAAATAAACAAATACATAAACAAACAAACAAACAAATAAATAAATAAATAAATAAGTACATAAATAAACAACAAAAACCGACGAATCCTTCAAAAGCGGCATTTCGCCACCTCGCGAGCTTCCCGGCGCTGCCGCATAGCGCGCCAGGGTCGCGCCAGGTCGCGCGGGAGAGCGCCATCAATAAGGCGTCGCAGGTGCGTCGCGGCGCCGATAAGGGCCGCCGCCGCCGCGCGATCGCCGGGCTAAGCGCATCTGGGGGGCCGCGTCGACCGGCAGCACCGCACCGCGCAGTGTGGCCTAACACACGCGGAACGCCTTCAACAATTTCGGCGCTGGCCCATCCGGTGGACGAGATCCCTAAGGCAGTAGAGACGTCGAGATCTCGCACCGAAAGGTCGCGGGTTCACGTCCCGCCTTGGGACTTGGTTGTATTTGTGTTCGTCCTTTCACCCCTTATCATCACCATATCGTTACCCTAACGTTAACTCCAATAGTGGTCGCCAATGACGTATATGTTGACGCGACCTTCAATAAAAAAAACATCGTCGCTTTTCTCTTTTTGCTTTCGGGAATACTGATATAGCACAAAAAAACTTGTATTGTAAAGAAGAGCGCGATTTAATTTGCCTGCAACTTTTTTTTCATTAAGAGACGATATTGAAGTTATATCAAAAAATTGTTTACGGATCGTAGTTTCTAAATTTATAAAAATGGAGTGTTATAGAACTCTGACTTCCTGTACATTATTCCATAGAAATAAATGGGGAACTCATCGATGAAATAACGATGCATCTGCTACCGAGGGGAATTTGCTATAATGTCCATATCAAAAATATATTGAACCGATTAACCTTAAAAACATATTTTCAAATTTTTCGACTTTCAACAGAATTCAAAAACGAGTGCCGATAGGCTGAAATGTTTTCTTTGTACTGCCAAGATACAAGGAGAATTTTCTCTGTTTGCGATTCTCATTATTATTGCGTTTCATCTCCAAGTTTAGTTTAGTATAGTTCAGCCATTTAATCGTGTTCAAGTAATCGTGTCTGTTGCTTGTTTTTTATTAGTTAACAAGAAGACGTGCACATATTGTACGTCCTTCTCATATGTGACATACAAATTTTACTGTGTTTTGACGATAAATATTTTTTTTATATTTATTTTCTCTGTCGTGTGCATTTCGACCCATTCCGTCCCATTTCTGCCCAGTGTGCCGCGTCGATAAGAGACGAGGCAGGCGATCGCTAAGTGATGGGCTCCTGGGTGGCCCGTCGCTCACCAGAGGCCGTCGCGACGCCCGCCGTCCCTCCCCCCCCTGGCACCGCCCCCCCCCGTGCCCCAACCGCTTGCGCCATCGCTCGTAAATTGGGGAACGCCTCCGAGAAAACGGCGCCAGGCCGGTGAGGCGTTAGCACGTGGCTGGCGGACACGCAGTGAAGGTACGTCACAGGTTGTGCAACTCAAGAATGTTCCGGAATTCTAGCGCAGACTTGGTTACCAGCGGACTGCGATGTGTGTTTCTCGCTGACGTCATCCCCACCACTAGCTGTAATCATACGGGAAACCTAAGCGTGAGAAATATGAAAAGGAATGGATACGGAGTTGATAAATGCTCAACACAATGATTTTATATTTTAAATTCAATTTTATTCATATCCAGGGTACAACACCCTTCTATCTTTGCCCAACAATGATCTCTATTTAACCTTTTACAGTATTCTCTCCAAATATCTTCGGCAGGATCCATCACCATTTCCTCGCGTTGTTACTTTCAAAGGCAAGTTTTCTCGCTTCCTTCGCATGGATCCAAGTCACGACATTATTTTGTGTTGAATATTTTTGTAAGTTTATTGCTGGAGTCATTTAATTTAAGAATAGAAAAAGTAGACAACTTCACGTTTTTAATTCTACCGCGTGCACGTGCTTAATTTCAATAAATCAATAGAAATATTGTAGCTTCTTCTAAGTCTCCTAGGAGGTACTGTCATCAAATTACTTCCTTTGATGTTCTTCTTTCCACAAAATATTGCTATATCATAAATTAGGTGGTTAAATAGGGTCATGATATATTGTGTAGAGAAATAATATCATACTTCACCTTCAAAATAAATGGCAGAATTACATTGCATGGCATTAAACATATCTTTCAATGTGTATGGTGATTATGACACTTATAGTGACCGAAGTATTTTAAATGTGATAAAATCGAGAATAAAATTCGTTTCAGACTAAATGGAACGAAAGAAATTGTCGAAGAGCTAATATTTCATTTAATAAGGATAGATAATTTAGTAATTGCTTCTGTTCGATCTTTCAAATAATATTTTATACTATTTGAAAGCGAGGGGCTTCTGATTTCTGCGTGGGAGCACCGAAGAATACAAAATTACAAGCACTAGTATTACACATTTCAGAGCGATTTCAATAAGTCTCTTTATTCGGCGCACGCGAAGTACCACGAATACCCTCCACACCCACTATCACAGCGTCGACAGTTCTACCAACCTCCCACTTCCCCCATTCAGTCCTCGCAGAGTACTACAACAAATGACGCGTTCGCGACTCTTAATGCAGTGCGATGGAGGGTGCGTTCAGAACAGCGCTGGCGCGGGGACATAATTGATTCAAGGGCTGCGAGAAGCAGAAGTGGTGTCCTGAAAGCATCGAGGAAGCTGTATCTCCCTAAGGGGATACATGAGAGCGGAAGTTCGAAGCGTAGTTGTCTATGCAAGTAAATGTGCTAGTAATGCAAACGTAATGTGTTTATAACTCATAATCGCCCAACTACGAAATTTTGTCTATCAGATAAATATAACATGCATTATTATTATTACACTTTAATTTTTCTGTATTTAGTAGTTTTAGTACGACTATTTTGATTTACTACTTTGCTATGTAGTTTCTTTCAAATAAAAATAACTCATGGAAGTTAAATGTTATTTGCATTAAAGCATAAAATATCGCGCTAAACGAAATTGAAACTGAACAAAACGTCGAATTGAATTATTCAAATTTTGCCCGATTATCTGAAATTTTAAAATGGCCTTCTTTATTTTGTCATTTTATGAACGAGAATTCTTGAAGATAAATGTAAGAGTA
Source organism: Teleogryllus occipitalis (assembly GCA_011170035.1). Lineage (NCBI taxonomy): Eukaryota > Metazoa > Arthropoda > Insecta > Orthoptera > Gryllidae > Teleogryllus > Teleogryllus occipitalis. The sequence goes on along the minus strand of BLKR01011967.1, from coordinate 16,750 downwards.
GTTACATAACTTGTATACGTATGTAATTTCTCTTCTTACGCAAGTGAATTACAGCAGCACACACCCGCATATCATATTTCAGAAAAAGGCGAGTTGAAATCTAAATGTATTACTGTTCCAAAACAAGGCAACAAAGCAAGGCAGCATGTTTCCTCTTGAAATATTTTGTATGCAGATTTTATGAGGTGGGTGCACGTTCTAGTAAAATATCATGACATAATTGCATACAGTCGTATTACAAGTTGCATGTAACCTGCGCGTTTACTTTATTTACGAGAACGTTTTTCGGGAGGACTTATGTAAAATACTGCGATCTCTACCTGTTAACCGTTTCTTCTGTGACACGTTATATGAGGGCAAGTACACTCGTATATTGTCGAAAGGTCTCTTTTCTCGTAATGATTTTCTTCTCGCACTTTCATCATTACGTAAGACTTTCATGGACTCTCCTCTCGGGTCTTGGCATTTTGAACTCTCCGACTTCTTCCATTTTTAGTCTTGGTCGTCATCTCAAAGGTCGAGGTATTTTTCAGTAACAAAGAACAAAGGGGAGGGAAATATATTATGTAACTGTATATAACATGTACTGTATATCTTTTTTGGTATTTACATTTACGTTCAGTATATTTGGAGGCGAACGTTATTTTGTGTTTATAATGAGTGCAAGGGTCGTGATTTGTTGTTTTCTGAATGATGTCGTCCATTTATTTTAAAACATAGATCTTGACACTAAGACGAGCAAAAGTTTCGTTATTGCGCGAATTTCCACTTCATAGGTTTTGCTTTATTTACGAAATTTAACATTCAGCCTCCATAGCTAAGATGACAAAAAGTACCTTAATATTTTGTCTTCTTGTTCTTCCACGGTTACTATCAAAGTCGATACAACCATTTTTTTACGATAATGTCAGTAAGACAACAAATTTAAAATCATTCAATTATTAAGGTGATACTGCACTTTAAAGTGTAATGTATAATATTTCAACAAGTAGTAGATATGTGTGTAAGCGCAAATTTCTGAAAAACAATCTAGATGATTCTCATGGGGTTGTAAGCGGTGAATGCGTTCTCTCCCCGGGGCCAAAGTCCCATTCAGCACGCGAGCCCCAAGAGGTCGATTAGGCGCATGCGCAGTCGGAGACAGGCTGCCGGCCGGTCGCTGTCCCAACATCTCGTTCCGGCTCCCGCGCCCACAGCACAGTCGCCGCCTACGTTGCTGACATCTTCAGCTCGACTCTTTGGACTCCCCGCCTCCCCCGCAGCAGCTGCTCCTGGAATCCTCCGACACCTTCGCCTCCTTTGCCGCCGGCTCCTTGAATCTCCTCTCTGATCGGTAGTTTTCCGTGGTTTCTCCGATCAATAACAGGCTAATGCCGGAGCAGTATCCTAACAAACGGACCGCCCGCTATCTTTCCTTCCTCTTCTTTGTCGTATCATACTCTAACATGCACTACACTACCACACGTGCCGGGAGGCCGGTAGGGAGCTTAGAGCTTGTCCCGGCTAGGGTGGTGCCCCGCTGGTGGGAGATCCCTGGTTCAGGGAAACCCCACTACCGTAACCCCAAGTCCGCCACCGCCCATTTTATTTTTTTTCTCCTCCGCCCAGTCACAGCGCCCTGCCGTTATTATCCCTGCCACCTTCATGAATACTGACGCCTACAGTAGCTCCAATGGTAGTGCCTTCCCCAGCTCTGTACAATCGTCGGCACTTTCAGCGATTCCCTCGCTACGCCATCGCGTACGCCTTCACCATCGCCTCCACCATTGTTTTCTCTATCACCACCCCAATCGCATCCTCCTTCGCCTTAACCATCGCGCAGCCATCGCCGTCGCCGTCGCCCCCTCCATTACTTCCTTCATGACATAGAATAGAATAGAATATTTATTTTGCTACTTAGGAATATATAGAATACTTCCGGTGGTAGCGTTTTTAAAGGAATTACTAAAAATACACAAAACAAACATCAAACAACATTAAAATATTTACATGTTACCAAATACAATTTTACAAAATTAATCTAATAACCATAAGTTTCCACCATTGCCTTTTCCATCGCCTGCGCCATCGCCTACGCCATCGCCTACGTCCTGACCTACACCATCACCTCCGGCCATCGCCTCCGCCATCGCCTCCGCCATCGCCTCCACCCTCGCCTCCACCCTCGCCTCCACCCTCGCCTCCACCATCTCCTCCACCATCTCCTCCACCATCTCCTCCACCATCTCCTCCACCATCTCCTCCACCCTCGCCTCCACCATCTCCTCCACCATCTCCTCCACCATCTCCTCCACCATCTCCTCCACCATCTCCTCCACCATCTCCTCCACCATCTCCTCCACCATCTCCTCCACCATCTCCTCCACCATCTCCTCCACCATCTCCTCCACCATCTCCTGCTACATCGCCTCCACCTTCTCCTGCTGCATCGTCTCTACCATCGTCCCTTCTTCCCTCATCGCCTGAGCCGGCGCCTTCGCCTCCATCTCCACTGTCGCCTCCACCGCCGCCGCCGTCTTCCTCGATGATGTCAACAGCTTCTTGTAAAGACGCGCGTGGGGCCGCACGTGCCCTCCCCTCTCGATCCTCAGCCTCGCCAAGCGGCTGCCGACTCCGCAGCCCGGCGCACAAGGTCTTAGAAATTTCCTTGTTTACAGAGCTGAAGCGCGAGAAACGGGACGGCGAGAACAAGCACGGAGCGAAGAAGAGAGTGAAAGGAATAGTCGAAGAGAACAAAGTAGAACAAACGTCTCCGAGATCATTCTGGAGTTGTTGATTTAGAGGGCATGGGAACACTGGAAAAAGATTCTATAAAGAATAATGAAAAAAACGGAAGTAATGGAACAAAAGTACTTACACGAGTTAGGTGAATTACAATAAAATGAAAGAAATAATAGTGGCGTAAAGTTACAGTAAAAAGGGAGAACTTGTTCGGAAAGAAATTGTCGAAAAACCTGGCAGAAAAAAAAGAGAAAAATAGAAAGGTAAAAGAATGAATAACGGAAACGAAAGAACACGTGAAGGACAATATTGTAGGAAATCCACAAAAAAGAGGAAATTCATAGCATAAGTAAAGGAATGAAAATCAAGAGAAAACATGCTAGAGGCACAATTCAAAGTAAAGAAAAAGAGAACCAAAATAGCGAGAACATACAGAAGAACCAAGATGTAACGTCTATCCCTCTCTAATGAGAGAAAAAGTCTTGAGAATACGCAATGTACACATTTAAAAGATTCACCGTTACGTTAAATGGTAGCTTGAGGCTAAATTTTAGCTCTGACAGATTCCTTCGATTTCTCGTTTTTCTTTTCCATCGAGAACGCGTCCCGGCATCCCACGTGAACCCGACGCCCTTGTACCGCCTTGTGCAAGGCCGCGCACGGCGGTGCACACTGGTTGAATCGGGCCAAAAACCTGGCCATAAAGGCAAAATTCAAAGTGTGCGATCGGAATTCTGACTTAGCAAATTTCGTTCGGAAGACATTGGAGTACACTACTTCAGCTCCAGAACGTTATTTCAATCATTTTAGTCGTCTTCACGGTCTCGCAAAGTTACCGTTGCTTGAAACACTGGAATTCATTGATTCTAGTGGACTATATTTGTGAAATTAAAAAAAGTTTTTAAATTATTTTTTTGGATTCTGGGTTGTGGATTCTTTTCGTATTTCCGAACAGACGACTCTTTTAACTATAAGTTAGGTATAATTTTAAGAAAAAGTGTCTAATAATTTTATATATAATACAACTGAATTCTAACCTATGGAGCGTAACAATGTTAGTCACGTATATTGTGGATTATATTTTTTGTCCTGGGTATTCCTGCCATAATCAATATTTTTATTTAACAAGTAGAATGCCCTTAATCAGAATATCACACATTTAGCTGCACATACCTGCACATTTTTGTTTTATAGCCACTTTTCTGCAGGTAAAGTAAGTAATACACTAAGATTTAACACTAGATTACTAGAACTAATTACTAACACTAGAACACTATTGTATCCGTATTTCCACACATTATTTTTATGAGACGGTTAGCCATTTCCAAACGGCCATTTTGAATTTTGAAATTTCATTATGATATTCGAAATCAGTAATCTCGAGGACCCCATATGTATATTTTTTATGCATTTTTGTTTGTTTGTAAACGAATAGATCCGCCATTTTGAAACCGTTTGAATTTTGATATTTCTTTATGATATTCAAATTCAGCGATCTCAAAACTATTGCTACCCATTTTTACGCAAATCCACTCGTATTTGCAATTATGACCAGGTTTTAGGCCCGATTGAACCAGTGTGCGGCGCTAAAGCTCCCGGAGTGGCTGAGTATTTGCGGAGTTGATGCACCGCGGCGCGGCAGCGAGCCGTGTGCGGAGAGATATCGGCTTCCGCGTGCGCCCGCGACTGTACCGGTCCGTGACGTAAGCGGCACCTTTACCTGCAGGCGTTGCTTAACAAGAACGACCGCACGATGTCCTTTCGTGCCGTATCTGGAATTCAGTTTCCACAGTTGGCCGCCTTTGCTGGAAAAACTGAGGGCTTGTTTTGCAGCTTACACTAAACTAGCGTTATTAAACGTAACATTTCCTATTGTAAACAATATGTTGATATTTGCAAAGCATGCGAAGAATTTTATGCGATGCAAACATGAAAAATGAAATAACCTGGTTGATTGTTTTTGTTTAAATTGTAATTATTTTCTAATTATTAAGTTGAACTTTACTTACTATTTATCTCTGAATGGTTCATTAGAGCATCTAGTGGCTTTGAACAGAGCAAAAAGAACAGAGTTGTGACATTTATTTACAATTGTAATCGTTTTCAATTATTCTGTGTACCATTACTCGTCGTTATTATCCAAAATATATATTTTCCAAATCTCCAATGTGCGCAGAAATTGAAAAAATCCGGGGAGAAAGACAAACGCTAGAAGTTCAACAGGATGGCACAGACTTAATCGTACTAGTTGGATTCCTTCTCTCTTCAATCTAGGGTGTCTATTCTATTTTGCCCACCCTCTTCTCAGCTACCATCTACAGGCACCTAAAACACTTTTTTTAAAACATTTTCAATTTTTCCGATACGTAATAGTAGAATTCAAATATGAATTTGAAAATATTGTAGGATAAAATATGGTCCTATATGCACATTTTCCTTGCAGAAATTGAAGTCTTTTTAAAAAGATGTTTAAGGATTTCTAATAATGCATATTTTGATGGTTATATTCACCCAAAACATCCCAGTCGTCAAAAAACATCACAAAAATCATTTGGAGCATTTGCATCCAGCAATCAATAATGTATTACAAATGCCCGAAATGTAAATATTAACAGTGTGAGAGACATTTAAAAGAATTTAATTTAGGTTTTTTTAACTAAAGATTAATCAAAGTAGAGTGAATGTCACGTTAAATGAATTTTGCACTATCTGTACAAAAAATGTACAAAAAAAATAGGATCCCATTTCCAGAAAATGGCGTTTGAGTGTTTCTAAAAGAGGTGAAATTCTAGATAATTTTGACAGAAAAGTTTGGAGTTTTCGAGGAACTTCGTAAGACATCAAGTGAAACACCTGTTCTCAAAAAAGTCATAATGTATACAAGGCGCCGGTAAGGTAAATAATAACGACATGAGAGAGATATAAAAAATACATTTATGACATTTTTGAAAAATAACAACAAAAGAATACAGCAAAATGTCGTTTATGCCATCTTATATAGTGCATTTAGCACTATCTATATCTAAAAGTTAAAAAATAAATTGAAGCCGTATTTCAGAAAAAAATGTTTTTTATATTTTTAATATTGCTCATATTTGACTCAAAATTTGTTCAAAACTAATAAACGAAAAAGTGGATAAATATGTTTTTTAAACGTAGTAACTTACATAATCTATCACGTAATTAAGACAAAACCCACATTTGGTGGATCCTTTATACCGAAAAATGAATTCACGACAAAACGTCTGTGTGTGGTAAACTAGTTTTTTAATAAAAGAGTAATTTTCGCGTAATTTCTGCTTAAAATTACTGCAAATGATAAAAAAAAGCATTTTCTCATCAATTTTTCTTTAATTAGTTTCCATGGATAGAATAAGGGACGCTTAAAACAGTGGCGTGGGTCTCATTTTCATGAAAGTCTCCGAATTTTCGAAAATTGCCAATGTTTGTAATAATCCGAGAAAGTAGTGCGTTGTAGCCCTGCTAGTTTTATGGCAGCATGTAAAGCCGATCCCCGAAGAGGCCCTGGGATTCGCCCATAAGGAGATCGTTGGTGCCGCGAGTGGCGTCCCGGAGCACCTGGCTGCTAGCAGCCACGTACATTATTGAGGCGCTCGGGGATTCCAGGGCGAGAGGCCGGGGATCCCAGGCGAAGGAGAGGGGGGCGCTCAATCCACCATAAACACTGCCTGCGATGGCTCAAGGATGGCATTGCTGTTACCTCCGCAGTGTCGCTGATCGGGAGGCGACAGTGTTCAAGTTATGGTGGTGACGAATTTTCAATACTACATATGTAAGTGGAAGACGACGCGTTTTAGCTCATTGGTCAGCGTACTCACTTTTCATGACGCAAACCCCGGTTCGATTCCCGGTCGAGAAAAGTTATAGTATGCGTTTTCCTTGAAATGTCTCAGTTTACGTTGCTGTATGACGGAGAGAAAACCCACTTCCCGGGTTGAGAAGACTAGAATACGGCGTAGGGATGTCTTCATTCTAACTACCGTATTAACCCATGGCCGCGAGGCCGGAACGCTGCTGGTAGGTCCCGGGCCCGTACGCGGAATGCCGTGCCAGACAGCTAGCGGCCGGCTGCTCTAACCGGTAGTTTTCCTGGGTTTAACTGGCCAACAAGAGGGGAATTCCGGTACAATAACCTAACAAGCATCGCAGACCACGCGCGATCTTTCCTTTCTCTTCCTTATCGTATCCTTTTCTCTTTCACACATCGTTCTACTTACATGCACCTACACTACCACATATGCCGTGAGACTAGATGGATGCAGAGGGCTTGTCCAGGCTGGGGCGGTACCCAGCTGGCGGAGACACTTCTAGAGGGATGCTACACCCAACTATGTGTTGTCGTCGCCAGTCCCATGTTTCCAAGCCGGAGGAACACCCCACCTTCCAGAACATAACTTGCACCCCACTTACGGGGCGAATGACCATTGTAGTTGGAGCTCCCGGAAACGTTAAATAACGAGTCAAACCGCTATTAACCGATATAAGTTGTTTGATCGGGGAGGCAATGAAATGAAATTTTTCGTAAAGAGAGCGTGGAAACAAAAAGGTCTTACAATGAGGTAAAACTAGTGTCATCTATATTTATTGTTCTTGATGACCAACTGCAGCTATTACATGAGAGATTCCGAGACTTTCTGTGAACTTTCCAAAAAGCAAATTAACTAGTGAGTGAGACTCTCTATGCTACAGTTTCGGATTGCAATATGCCAATTGAATACATTGTGTTTGAGATGTGATAGTCAAGAGTCGCCATATAATCCTTCAAAACAATCATTTTGTATTTATTCAGGAGTGTCAATTTCTCACTCACATGTCCCCGGAAACTGATTTATTTTCCATTATTTCTCATCTATTAGACTTTCGAGAATTGAATTTCTCTTCGTGTGCCTTTTATGTGCCAATTACTTTGTATCTCCATCACAAATTGGTACCCTCCATATATCCCACATATCTTTTCTCACAAAGCTATTTCATTCAATGTTTTCATACAATTCAGACGCCATATTTGAATACAATATTAAAATATTTTAACATTATTTTTTAAAATATTATTTGTCTTGTACAGACGTTATTTTTGTTGTGAAAAATGACACTACTTTAGCAGATGCCAGGACTCGTCCGCTAATGCATTTACAATTCATGAACTGATACAGTGCGCTCTTGCGCTTCGTCTTCTCTGACCTGTGACTCCTGGCGAAGATCACATGCAAATGCGCCCGCGCAGGATAATAGCCGAGTGCATCCGCCGGCAGAGCTCCCGCCCCTGGAGCCCTGCGATGGAGCCGCGCGCGCCCTGCTGGGCCGGGAAAACCCCCGCGGGCCGCCGCGCCGGCGATCAGCGGCCGCGAGGAAGCGGCCCACGCTAATCCGATAACGCCTGGCTCATCCTCGCCCGCCCCTTCGCCCCCACTCTCGCCATCGCCCTCACCCTCACCCGCGCTCTCACCACCGCCCTCGCTCTGGCCGGCTCCCCCATCCTAGCCTTCGACCCTCCCTCACTACCTTCACCCGCTCCGGCCCTCGCCACCAACCTCCACTTCGCCCTGCCCTCGCACCCGCCATCGCCCTCCCCTTCACCCCCACTCTCACCATCGCCCTCGCTCCAGCCGGCTCCCTCACCCCAGCCTTCGACCCGCCCTCACTACCTTCCCCCGCTCTGGCCCTCGCCCCCAACCTCCACTTCGCCCTGCCCTCGCACCTTCCATCGTCGACGTCTCTGCCATCGACCCTGCCATCGCCTCTGACATCGCTCCCGCCATCGCCCCACGCCCCCTCACAACGCCGCCCTTGATACCCCTCACCCTCGCCCTTGTTGCTACCCTTACCCTCGCCCTCGCTCTCACCCTCGTCATCAGGCCTTCACGCCCTCCGCAGTCACCCTTGCTTTTGCTTCCACAAAAGCCCTCACCGTCACCCTCACTCTCGCCCTCACGCACGTCCTCACCTTCGCCCTCGCCCTCACCCTCGCCATCGCCCTCGCCCTCCCCCTCCCCCTCACCTTCACCCACCCTCACCCTCACCATCACAACGCCACCCTACACGCTCCGCACCCTCGACCTTGTTGCTGCCCTTACCCTCAACCTCGCCCTCACCCTCGCCCTCACCCTCGCCTCACCCTCGCCTCACCCTCGCCTCACCCTCGCCTCACCCTCGCCTCACCCTCGCCTCACCCTCGCCTCACCCTCGCCTCACCCTCGCCTCACCCTCGCCTCACCCTCGCCTCACCCTCGCCTCACCCTCGCCTCACCCTCGCCTCCCCACCCTCGCCCCCAACCCCGCCTCTCCCTCACCCTCGCCCTCGCTTCACCCTCGCTCGCCTCACCCTCGGGCTCCCTCACCCTCGCTTCACCCTCTGCGCAGTATTCACAGCAGCCCTCATACACGCTCTGGGCATCGTCCTCGAAATCGCCGCCGCTCTCACCCTCACTACGCCTCTACTACGCCCCCACCCGTCTTCTTCGCCGCCCCCTCCCCTGCCGCTCCTCCTTAACCTTCCGCCGCTCCCACCGCCCCCTGCAGCCGCGTCCGTTGCTTCCACGCGGCGTGGGATTCCCGGCTTCGTAATCAGATTACCGCTTCTGACTACTTGGCCGGCCGAGACAGCGGTCGCGGAGGACGAGGCGGGCGGGGAACAGGAGGGGGAAGTAGGAGGAGGGTGTGTCAGAGGAGGGGAGAGGAAGGGATGGAAAAAGAGCAGAGCAATTTTCTGGTGTTGGCCACAGCAAATACACACACAGACACACAAACACGATGGTACAAGGCACCAAAGCAACAGAGGAGACGGGCATGGTGACATTACCTACGAAAATGTTAACGTGGATGGGTTAAAGAAAAATGTTCATTTTGAGAAGGAGATGTCGCGGTGAGTGTTTTTCTGGACGTGGCTGTGGGTATAAGTGAACGGTGGAGAGAATGTGATGGACAAAGTGTCGGAGGCTGTTGTACAGAACGTAATTGTGTATGTAGTGGTGGCTATTACACACAGTGGAGGTGCTCGTAGTTGCTGTACTAGTACTTGCATTTTACTGTGTATTACTGTGTATTATCTATTACTGTGTATTTGCATGTCCAGCGACGAGCGCATGTGCGACTGAAGTAGCGATTCCCTTACCGGTGTGACAGCGGTTATACCAACGCTGGGAAGCCAGGAGAGTTGGCGGCCAGGAGCACTAGCCATGAGGCTGCCTTCTTCGGTGGCTCCCGCATCGTCGTCGGCGTCATCGGTAGCGGCGGCGCCGGTGGAGGGGCGCGGCGGGAACGGCAGCGCCGGTGACAAGAGGTGGCAGTGGCGATGTAGAGGCAGTGATGGTGGTGGGGGTGGAGGGGGCGGGGGCAGGAGCTGGGGATGGGGGCGGTGGCGGCAGCGGCGGCGGCGGTGGTGGAGGTGATGGCGGTGGGGGTGGCGGTGGCAGGAGACGGGGGCAGGGGACGGGGACGGGGGCGGCGGCTGTGGGCGGGGGCCGGTGGCGTTAGTGTTGGCGGGTACGGTAGTGCCACAGGTGGCGGTGGCAGTGGCAGTGGTGGTGGTGATGCGGGAGCGTTGGCAGTGGTGGAGGCGGTGGCGGAGACGATGGCGGAGGCAGTGACGGTGCCGGCGGCGGTGGCGGTGGCGGTGGCGGTGGCGGTGGTGGTGGCGGGGGCGGGGGCTGGGGCCGGGGCGGGGGCCGGGGCGGGGGCCGGGGCGGGGGCCGGGGAGGGGGCCGGGGAGGGGGCCGGGGAGGGGGCCGGGGCGGGGGCCGGAGCGGGGGCGGCGGAAGAGGCGGAGACACTCGCAAGCGGGTGGGGGCGGACAACGCGATCACTGTACGCCACAGCCGCCGCCGCCGCCGCTGCCGCCCCCGCTCCGGATTTCGACCACGTAGCCGATAGCATCTCTTGGCGCCACGCGAATCTCGCCGAGAATGCTGTCCCTTATATTGCGGTGCGTGTCCCTTCTATTCGAATTGTCCCTGGGGGTCAAGCCAGTGTGATTATCGTAAGTGCAACTTTACAAAATTCAGTTCAGTTTCTTATTATCTGGAGTTATTTCTAAAACACCACTGTTTTGAGAAAATCCACGGATTCCTACTCACTACTGTGAATATTATTTTTTCACGTTCCTCAGAACCAGTACTCAAAAATCCGCCGTATATTACATCATATCAAAATTTTTACAAAGTGGATAAAATGAACGGACGTCGTAACATCTTATACTTGATTTGTAATCAAACTCGACCTATTTATTCAATCAAAGAAAAATCTTTCAAGGCAAGCAGAGCACTGCTACCTGAACACATGGAAGCACGGTAAAATCACGTAACAAAGCAACTGATATTCAAGATTATCTTTATTTACCTCTTTGTAAAAAGAGTTTCACTATAAATCTGATAATGAGATTGTACTTCTTGTGCATTTTTATGTTGCAATAACATTTCATTTACGTTATTCTGGGGGCTAAAGAAGCTTATGCAATGAAGTACGAGTATATACTAAGATCTCTGGGCGTAAAATTAGAAAAGAAAACATAATTGAAAATGTATATTGCCCATTGTCTCCATTATTCCCACGAAATATTTCACTTTTTAAAATTAGATAAAAATTGTATTTTGCAAAACGCATTCCAGCTCTGAACCCACAGTTTCAACATTTCAGTTTTAAGGAAATAACTATGTTAACGAAATAGCGTACTACAATCAGACCGTAGCTTTAACAATTTACAGAATATTGAAGCTGTGAACAGCAGGTGGCTTCATAATAACTATACGAGCTTCTAGACCATGTGCAGGGATCGGGGATTATCAATTTTAGCAGCTGAACATGTGATAAGGAAATTAATATGTTGAAGTTAAACTTGTGGGATTTGACTCGGATTACTTGGCAACTTGCTATACACGTTTGTTTGGAGGGTTACATTTTGACACAGTCAAAGATACTTAGTATTTCGTGTAGCTGTAGAACACCAGCGAGTGATGGGTTGCATAGCAAACAGGGGCAATAGTCATATGAGAAATTAGTTCCCACCACACGTTCTTTGAGGAAAAAGTGATCAGTAACCACCGCCTTAAACACTATAACACTATAACACACTGTAACACATATTCTCCGACAACCTATACAAATGGGCAAAATTCCTTTCTTTTACCAATGTTAATAATGTAAATGGAATGTGCATTAATGTCCAAATAACGATTTGTATCTACGAAGATTTGAAAATGTTACAAGAAAAGGCACACTGAAAGAACATGTTCCTATGTAAAATCCTACCACATGTTTGTTAATTGAAATCCAAGAGGAAACTCTTCACCAACATTTTGTCAAGCTTCGAATTCATCAGTCACGGCGAAATATTGTACCTAATATTACACCTTACTGCATTCTCTTTCCAAATTTATCACACTGTGAAATTCTTGCATGCAAAACATTTAATGTTGATTTTCTCGTGTATCAGGTGACGTCAAGAATACCATGGGGACGTATGTACTACATTAAAATCATACTAAATGAGTTATATCCAGAAAGATTTGCAAATTTCACAAGATCTTTCAGGGGAAACACATGAATAACTTCACATGTTTTAAATTAATAAAAAATGTCCTTAAAAACTATTTTTGGCATTGCAATACTCTCGTTAGATCCTCTCAAATTTTATCAAAATGTGTTAAATAGTATCGCATTCTTCAATATTAAATTCATTCGTAGAAGTTAAAAAAGAACAGTCAACTCACCAGCACCAAACCGTCATTGCGCCTTGAAGCAATACTCACCTGAAAGAAAATTAAAAAAGAAATAAATACGTATAATCCACAATTAAACAGACATTATTCTAAACTACCAATGCAATCGAAGAAAGTTTGCATTCCTTAAAGACCTTAAAGTCTAAATTATAATGTGCGATAAAAATTAATGTTTGTAAATTTTCGATTCAGAAAATAAATTGATTTACAGGGAAAACATACATCCACAATATTCTTTCCGTGAAATATTCTGCGGAAATGTATGAACGGTTCAATTTCATTACCATATCTGAAATTTAATATTTTTAGATCGTTCATCATATTTTGTGTCAATCCAACAACCAAAACACAATAAATTGTGAAGCACTAGCCTTCTCATGCAATTGGTAATAAACTCGTGTATTTTTGTGTACATATTCTGTCTGCGTGTTTTGTGGTTTACCTTCGATGGAGACCAAAGCAATCCATCAATGTTTGCAAAATTACATTCGAACCCTCACTCTAAAGGAAATGTATCAACATGAACGTTAAAGCTTGATAGATTATATGATCGATTAACAACGGCATCGTGTGTTTTTTTTCTGTTTAGGAGTAAATTTCTCTTACCTAATAGATGGGAAAATGTGTCCAATGTCAAAGAAAATAGTATTAATATGATTATTAGTTGGAGTTATATATTTTGAATAACATTATACAAAACTTGAATACCTATTTTTTCATTTAGCAATATGTACAAAGAAATATATGTATTCCATGAGCTGTAATTAATGATTTTCTTAAATACCGTTTAATTGTTTGTGAAAATGTGCCGTTTGTTATCATTATCTCATAAAATCACGAAATTCAATTTTGTAATTCACGCACAACTTTTTACAAGTAATGTTCAATTATAAAGATTTTGACGATGAAGACAATTTGAAGTAAAAATATTTACGTTGATTCGACAATGAAATAATACTACTTTTACTCAACGTCCTTCCCCTACTGTAAATCTAATTTTCCGATTTCAGTGACCTAATATAATAATTTTAATCTAATGACCCTTCTAAGTAATTTTATTTATAAATATATCAATCATATGAAATAACTATTAAACATTCTTACGACTCTCTCTGGCCAGAAAGAAATCCGTCACTAATATCTCTCTCTCATTTATGAAAACTTCAAATAACTTTCATGTGAATTAAATTGAGATTTATGTAATAGCAGAGTATTTAAACCATGTTATACTATTTGCAATATTTTCTCACGTACGTCTTCACCAGTCAGTTTAAAGTCACGTTATGTAAGTACTATAATACATAGAAAAATATCACATTCAAATTTCATTTACAAATATATTCTAGAAAATGGCCCAAAAGCCGGAGTTCCTGTGCCTTGACACGTGAGGAAGGGCGTTTCCATCACTCTCTCGGGGTGAAATTCGTACTTGATTAATTGATTGAAGTTCTTGAGCACGAGAATGGATGCTTTATCCCGACTTTCCTTGCCCCCTCCTGGTTACTGTAAAATCAGTTTAACAATGCGAAGTTTCACAACTAGTTTAACAATGCGAAAACCATAAAACTCTAACATTAGATGAAAAGGTCAAATTTACGGAATGAAGAGAAACTCAGAAGCCGTTTCAGGTCGAAAATATCAATATCACAAGTGTCGTAAAATGGACAACCCTGCACAAAACGGAAACCTCCCTAAAACGGACTGTTTTATTCAGACCGATTTCGGCTTAGACAGATTTTACTGTATTCATATCCGAATTGCAGGGTTTCCTTCTCAAGGTATCTCTACTAGCGGGAACCGTCTAAGCTGGGAAAAGCTTTACTTAACCGACATGTGTGGTAGTATAGTGCATTTAAGTGTGAATGTGTGTAAGGGCAGAGGATAGGACAAGGAAGAGGAAGGAAAGATCCCGCGCAGTCCGCGGCCTGTTTGTTAGGGTACTGCTCCGACATTTGCCTGGTGATAATCGAAGAAACGACGGAAAACTATCGATCAAAGCAGCTGGTCGCTACAATTCTCCTCCAGACTCCGGTTATGGGGGTTATTGAAGGAGCACAGCGGTCAATCAAAATTTTAGCGCGTGCCAAGCGGCAAATTTTTCTTCGTCTCTACACGGTTCAGCTACAGCAAGATCTCCCGAGTAGCTTCGACTCACGGGCACGGATCCAGAAGAAAAGCGATCTTTCGTAATACAACAAAGTAAAACCCTATCTTCCACCTAACGCATCCGATCTTGTCATCTCTCCGAATTTCTCTCCCGCGCGCGCGCGCAAGAAAAATATCGTAAGTGCCTCGCTCCGCCCTACCTCGGCGCCTGGCCCCTGGGGAACTCCCGCGCCATCTCACCGTGGTCGATACTTCATCACCGAATGTCGCTCTCCATCTCCGCGCACCTGTCGCCCGCGTTATCGAATTAATATCGCATTAATCAGGCGGCGCGCGTCAGCCTGCCTTGAGTCGATGCGCGCGCGCGATAATTCGAGCTACCAGGGGCCTCTGAGGGCGACGAGATATGAGAGAGAGGAGGGGGAGGGCGCGAAGGGAGAGAAGGTGTGGGATCGGGGGAGGCGGAATGGATGAAGGTCTGATTGAGTTTGGGCGGAAAGGGGCGGGAAGGAGAGCGAGAGAGAAGGAGGATGCTGGGAAGGGTAGTGAGTTGCGTGGAGGTGTGGGGACGATCGAGAAGAGGGGGTAGGGATAGGTGAGACTGATAGGAGCAGTGAAGATTGGGCAGGAAATATCAAGGCGCGGAAAATCGAGACTGTGTGGATCGAGGCGGGGAGGTTCGAGGCGGGAAGTGTTGAGGCGGGAAGCGTCGAGGCAGGAAGTGTCGAGGTGGGAAGTGCCGAGGCGGGGAGTGCCGAGGCGGGGAGTGTCGAGGCGGGGTGTGTCGAGGCGGGATATGTTGAGGGGGGAGTGTCGAGGCGGGAAGTACCGAATCGGGGAGTGCCGAGGCGGGGAGTGTCGAGGCGGGGAATGTCGAGGCGGGAAGTGTCGAGGAGGGGAGTGCCGGTGGGGAAGTGTCGAGGCGGGGAGTGTCGAAGCGGGGAGTGTCGAGGCGGGAAGTGTGGAGGCGGGGAGTATCAAAACGGAGAGAGCGGATGCGGGAAAAATAGAGACAGGGAGGATCGAGGAGGGGAGGGTTCAAGGTGAGGAGGGTGAAGGCGGGGATAGTGAAGGCGATAACGATTGAGACGGGGAAGATCGATGCGGGGACGGTGTAGGAGGGGAGGGTGATAGCAGGGTGGAGGCGGGTAGGATCAAGGTGGAAAGGATGGAGGCGTGGAGGGTCGAGGCAAGCGTGGTGCGAGGGCGACCGAGTCGGGGAGGGTAGGGGTGGGAATAATCGACACAGACGGTCGAGACTGGGGAAATCATTGCGGTATAGAACAGATGCGATCGAGACCGGGGGAATGAAGGTGCAAAGTCTGCAGGTGTGGGGGCAGCAGTGGAAACGTACGTGTTGGGGGGGGTACAGGTGGAGATGGCTGTGTCGAGAAGAGTAGAGTCAAAAAGAGAAGGGGAAAGGCGGAGCACAGAAGCACGGGCGGGAGACTTGGGGTAGTGAGAGGTGGGGGAAGGGAAGTGATGAGAGGATGGGGCGGGAAAGGACGAGGTGATATGAGAAAGATGGGTTGTTTTTGGGGCGAAGAGGGAAGGCTGGGAAGGAGATGGAAGCGTCGGAAAGGGGTTGGAGTAGCAAAGAGGGCGGGCTGAGGAGAGCATAGAGAGCAAATGAGAGCGCATACGTGTAAACTGAACTGCGCGGGCGGGATCTCGAGGGAAAGCCGCTCTCCGCGATGCAGCCAAGCGTGTGTGTGGTTAAAGCATTTGGTTGTAATTTCAGTCGGTAGTTCAGGAGAGTAATGTAATTCCAATGTTTTCCCAAATCAATGAAGATTCTCAAATTTTCATATTAGTTTTAATTTTCAGAATCTGTAGTACATTGTATATTCAAAGTGTATTAAAATTTAAAAGAAACATTTGTTACGAGCAAATTATACAGAAAAAATCGATCAGTTCTGTGATGAGGTTTCGGGCCGGTTTTACAAACGTGCACTTAACGATACGTTAAATGTATGTTACAATCGTACACAAACGAGTCTGTTTAGACACGCAACGTTTAAACAACTTTTCCTCGTCCGCTATTAGTTAACCGTCTATTAACTACCTTGGTTGTACAAATTGTTTAAATACTTCTACATATAATGCAATAAATTGAAAACTATTTTGTAAACATACGTTTACTCTCTGTAAAAACCTACAATAGTGTATCGAAATATCAATTTACTTCA
>BLKR01011966.1:12907-25145 GCA_011170035.1 Teleogryllus occipitalis | reverse complement strand
GGGTGAAATCAAATGAGGAAGCGAGGGTGAGGTGTGAGACGAAGTAAAAGCGGAGGTGGTGATGTCATGGGGTGGGGCAGAGTGAGGTGGAGCGGGAAGGTGGCGATATCGGACATGAGCAGGTGGAGCGTATCCGAGTGAAAACGAATGCGGGTGTGCAGTCATGGCAGGAGGGTCGGAAGTGCGAGTATGAGTTGGGCTAAAAACGGAGTGGGTGAAGACGATGGTTGGGTCGGGGTCTGGCAGGCTCGATTGATTTGTGATTCCGATAAGGTAATTGCTTCCCTAAGTGTCGTGCATGTTTTTCTGGGGAGGTGGCTGTGGTCTTCCCCCGCTGAATAGTGAGATCCGCAGCCGACCTGCCCGTCGCCTAGTGGGATTTTCTCCATCCAGGTATCTTCCACCAGCGGGGCACCGCTCCAGCCCGGACAAGCTCTAAGCTCCCGAGTGGTCTCCCCGCATGCGTGGAAGTGTAGTGCATGTCAGTAAGTGTGTAAATAAGGTGTGAGGGTACGACAAGGAAGAGGAAGGAAAGATTGCGCGCTGCCCATGGCCCATTTCTTAGGGTACTGGTCCTGCATTTGCCTAGTACTAAACGGAGAAACCACGGAAAACTACCGATCAGACTAGCCGGTAGCTAGAATTCTCCTCTAGACAGTGACTGAGCTCTACCTAGCTGTTTAACTAGAGTCGACAATCCTTCCACCGTAGGGATTCGGACCTAGGATCTCCCGGTAAGAGGCACTGACATCAGTTTATTGACTCTCATTCCGCAGCGCCCTCATCTCTTCATTCCCCTCCTCCCCTCCATTCCGCCGCGCACTCATCTCATTTCCCTTCTCCCCCTCATTCCGCAGCGTCCTCACCTCATAACCCTCCACCTCATTCCGCAGCGCCCTCATCTCTTCATTCCCCTCCTCCCCTCCATTCCGCCGCGCACTCATCTCATTTCCCTCCTCCCCCTCATTCCGCAGCGTCCTCACCTCATAACCCTCCACCTCATTCCGCAGCGCCTTCACCTCATCATTCCCCTCCTTCCCCATTGCGCCACGCACTCATCTCATTTCCCTCCTCCCCCTCATTCCACAGCGTCCTCACCTCATAACCCTCCACCTCATTCCGCAGCGCACTCACCTCTTTATTCCCCTCCCCCTTATTATGCAGCGACCTCACCTCTTTATTCCCCTCCCCCTTATTATGCAGCGCCCTCACCTCTTTATTTCTCTCGTCTCCTCATTCCGCAGCACCCTCAGCCACCATCACCCGAAGCGCCCTGAGCCACCTTTCCCGGTGGGAGGTGGCAGCGAGACGGCGAGATCGGACATGGACAGGATGAGCGAGTCGAAACGAATACCGACTTGGGTGTGGACGTGCAGCAGCTGAAACGCGGCGGAGCGGGGAGCATGTGAAGTGATGTAGGATTGCAGAGGGGAAGAAGGGGGGGGGGAAGTTAAGGGGCGGGGCCACGTCCCGCGGGCGCCGTGTCGCGAGATAAGCGCGCAGGTGGCGCCCCCCAAGGTCCCCAACGCAGACGGCGGCCGCGTCACAAACACATGCGCATCGCCACCTCGACGTTCTCCAGGCGACGCGGACGAAGCCGCAGCTACGAGCACCGCCGACCTCCCGTTCTTCTTCTGGGGGGGGGAAGAAAAATGGGAGGGACGCAAGGTGGTGATGAACGGAAGTGCTGTTTTGTCTCCGCAGGACCTCGCAGATCTTAATTCTCGCAGACGATAATACACGTAAACGACAGCATTAAAAAGAATTGGTAACATTTTAAGTGTTATGAAGTTATTTTATTTAGTTATTAATTCCCATACAATATCAGTTATTACTGTCTATAAATAGCAATGAGATCTGATCACCAAAAGAACGTTCAAAATTTTATCAAACTTCTTTCCGTTGGCATTTCCCCTCGTTTTATATGCTTAAAGTAAACGTTATGTGCTGAGTAAAATAAACAAGTGTATTAATTTAGCAGTACGGATGTATCTCTTCTGAGAAAGAATTCATCATGTTACACAATACAAGGTAAAAAGTACGTTATCAGCTTACGCGAATGTGACGTTTGCACAATTGTCACATCAATGCACAGCCAATGCTCCTGCCTCTTTTTAGTCTCTAAATAATTGAGGAAATTGGTACAATGGGTAGAAAGCGTTGTGTGAGAACTGTACGATCTACTGAAATTCTGTAGTCTATAATGAGGAAGAAGCCAAAAATGTGTGCTGGAACCAAAGGCTTCCTTTTTTACTAGAACACATATTCCGATGCCAAATTTACGTACTGTTCCTTCATTGTCTCCTTCCTCATATCAATACTTCCAACATCCCATGTCCACTGAATTCAACTATAACAAACTCCACATCCCGTCGCCATAATCTAACCACCCTCACTCTGGCAGTCCCACTCCGCTGAATAAGTCCACTTCGCTATACTCAACCAGCCACGTCGTCCCCGCCTCCCCGGCCGCGGTCTATCCCGACCTATTCCGTCGGCCCTGCCTGACCGTTCCCCACCCCGCCGTCTCGTACCCGTCAGTCCGCAAAGTTTTTACCAATTCATTTCCTTCCTACCTCTCATTCCGCAGCACCCTCACCTCTGCATTCCCTTCTTCCCCCATTCCGCCACGCAATCATCTCATTTCCCTCCTCCCCCTCATTCCGCAGCACCCTCACCTCTTCATTCCCCTCCTCCCCCATTGCGCCACGCACTCATCTCATTTCACTCCTCCCCTTCATTCCAAGCGTCCTCACCTCATAACCCTCCATCTCATTCCGCAGCGCCCTCACCTCTTCATTCCCTCCTCCCCCATTCCGCCACGCACTCATCTCATTTCCCTCCTCCCCCACATTCCACAGCGTCCTCACCTCATAACCCTCCACATCATTCCGCAGCGCCCTCACCTCTTCATTCCCCTCCTTCCCCATTGCGCCACGCACTCATCTCATTTCCCTCCTCCCCCCTCATTCCACAGCGTCCTCACCTCATTACCCTCCATCTCATTCCCAGCGCCCTCACCTCTTCATTCCCCTCCTGCCCCTCATTCTGCAGCGCACGCACCTCTTTATTTCTCTCCTCCCCCCATTCCGAAGCATCCTCACCTCATAACCCTCCGCCTCATACCGCAGCGCACTCACCTCTTTATTCCCCTCCTCCCTCTCATCTAGAAGACCCTTATTTCTTCATTTCCCTCCTATCCCTCATTCTGCAGCGCCCTCACCTCTTTATTTTCTCCTCCCCCTCATTCCGCAGCGCCCTCACCTCTTCATTTCCCTCCTCCCCCTCATCTCTTCATTTCCATCCTCCCCCTCATTCCGCAGGGCCCTCACCTCTTCATGCCCCTCCTCCTCCTTTATTCTACAGCGCCCTCACCTCTTTATTTCTCTCCTCCCTCTCAATCCGCAGCGCCCTTACCTCTTCATTCCCCTCCTTCCCCCATTCCGCAGCGCCTTCAGCTCTTCATTTCCACCCGCCGTCCCCACTCTCAATTTCGGACTCCCGCTCCCACCCCGCTTGTCGTGTGCCCGCCCTTCCCACGCGGCGGCGCGGCGAGGGGCGCGTGAATATTTCAGCGCGTGAGCGATGCGCTTGGAGACGATGGGACGTCCTCGCGCCGCCCTCGCCGCCAGAGATTACTCTCGAGGACGCGGAATTCACTCGCGTGCAGTTCGCGGGCTCTAGAGAACGGCGCGTCTCGCTCGGCAAGGACGTCCGCTATGCACCCACACTCCCTTCGATTTCGCGCGGCCTCTGCAAAGCTTTGAATGTGGTATGTCGCAATATATCCGCGAACAAACAGGTAAATTCTGTGAGGAAAAAGAAACAATGTTTATTCCCAACGCTACAACGTCAGGCTATTCTCTCCTATACAGACGTTCTGTGCAAAAAATACACAATGCATCGAATGCAGAGTTACAATAGTTACCCCCTCTTTTGGTACATGTATGCCTCCCTTCTCTGAAACCTTGCGCTTTCTTGTTACTCTTTGAGAATTTCACGGTCGAAAAACTTGTTAATTTGGCAAACTTGCTTATCTCAAATTTCACAAATGATATGACCAGAAAATAGCCGTAAAAATTATAATTTCTGAAAAGTAATTATTTCCAATTCTGATTTCTTAATAACGACGATGATATAGTGTATTTCCCAGCCAGTGAATGTTATTGAAATGGTTTGATGATTTAATGATTATACCTTACGTGAAACACATCTCTCAATTATATGTTACAAATATGTTCATTACATAATCCCCCAAATTGACGTATCATATTGAGGAGAGCAAGATACTATGTGAAATTACATGTTTGTAATTTGATACTAGTATATTATTCTACAATAAACTTTCAACGAAGCAGAAAACATAAATTTATTACTTTGTTTTTATAAAACTAAAATATCAATTATGTCGTTCGATATCATAATATTCACCCTTTGAAACCTATCGTTTTATTCAGCTCTCCGTGAAATACTGAGAGCTGACGATATCGACCAACAGGATCAAGAACTTCTGATGCAAATCTTTTACATCCAGCCCCTAAATTCTCTCATCACACGTAAGCCATTCTCATCTACTCATCCATCCGGACTGAAAGGGTTATTCATACAAATTCTCCTTTTGCAGAGGAACATTTCACGTTTCAGTGCATCACTAACTCACGTAGGTTCGTAACAACCCCGGGGACATGAATCTCGTGACTTTACATGAAGTTCAAATGGAGCGTAAATTTTTGTCATGTCCGTTTTGAAATATAAATGAATCGTAAGCGATGGATGGATGGACGCTCTACAGCATCCTCTTGGGAGATAGCGTTGTTAAGGTTCAAAGTTTATTAATATAATTTACCAAAATATGAGATTTAAGGGAAGAGACACCAGCAAATAAACCTTTCAGTTGAAGTAACTATGCAGAATGCTATCAAACAACACGACCCATTCTAATCCACCGAGATCAGAAGTCTCATCCACACATGCGCCATTCCCAACGACTGTAATAATCACACAAACTCTCCCTTTCCGGCGCAGCGTTCCGTGTTTGACAGCGCCACTAACCCTCTCACGTGAGACCGTAACACCTCCGGGACATCAACCGCGAGAAATTAGTACCTGGGCGGAGAGCGAGCGGCGGCGGCGAAATCACCGGCTTGACGGCGCCGGCGACTTAAAGACGCGGCGCGTGGGGGTTGCAGTGGCTTTTGGGGATGCCACCCCCCCCCCCCGCCGCCGGCAGTAAAGCGCCTCGGGGATGGAGGCGCCCGCCGCGGCGCGCCGCCTCGGGAGACACTAACGGCATCCGGCCCCGGCGCGCGGATATTGACGGACGCCCCGGGCCCTAACGTCGCCTAATGACGGCCAGTTTACGCCGCTTGCCCGCCCGCCCGCCCGCCGCGACGAGTCACCCCGGTGGAGCCCGCTCCGACGCCCGGAAGACACCGACCCCGGCCACGCCCACTTGCGCGGTTTGGGAGCGGAACTTGCACGTTCAGGCGTCTCCGTTTCTTTGTCACCCTGCCTGAACTGTTTATGGACATGGTGTTCTTAATCTGTTTATCTTATCTAACCCTTTCCTTTCGTTATGCCCGTTATTATCTCCTAACCCTTGCACTCAATTCCAATACATTTTCATTCGTTCATTACCTCTCTAGTCCAACATCAACGTTGCCTCATCCCCACACTTTTAGTCCGACGTTTAATTCTCCAAATTCTGCCTCTAATTACCACCGCCTAGTCCTCTCACCCGCAGTCTCTGATTCGCTTGCGTCCTCTAGCTCGCGTCCTCTGGCTCGCGTCTTCTGGTTCGCGTCCTCTGGCTCGCGTCGTCTGGCTCGCGCCCTCTGGCTCGCGCCCTCTGGCTCGCGCCCTCTTGCTTGCGGCCTCTGGTTTGCGCCCTCTGGCTCGCGCCCTCTCGCTCACGCCCTCTCGCTCACGCCCTCTCGCTCACGCCCTCTCGCTCACGCCCTCTCGCTCACGCCCTCTCGCTCACGCCCTCTCGCTCACGCCCTCTCGCTCACGCCCTCTCGCTCACGCCCTTTCCGATTTTTCTTTACCTGTCCCGTCTCGCCTGGGTGCGATCGCTTTTTGGGCACTTCCGGTTCCTCCAAGCTCTGCGACATTCTCTCCCCTCCCCCACACTCAGCCCTACCCCCTCTCGCTGCGTCACGCCGCCCCGCCACCTGACCTTGCCGGTCTATCGCGCCTCCGCCAACTTAACCCGGCGCTCGTGGGAGCCTCGGGCACAACTTTGCAGCCACCCAAGTTCCGGCCTCTAAGTTCTCTTGGCGGCGCGGCGGCGACGGCGGCGCTGAGGCGGCAACTGGGCCGAAGTATGCGGCGCGAAAGCCGAGGGGGAGGGGCGGAGAGGGAAGCGAGGAGGGGAGCGTGAATGGTAGTGGGGAGGAAAGTGTCGAGGGGAAGGGGGCGGGGAAGGGAGAGAGGCGGTTAAAGGAAGGGAGGAGTCGCAGTGGTTTTGGCAGGGAAGGGAGCGACGAAGAAAACGGTGCGAGGTGCGGGGTGGGGATAGGGGGAGCAGGGTTGGGAGCGGGCTGGTGAGCGAGGCGAGGAGCGGGGCGGGGACCGGTGCGGGGAACGGGGAGGGGAGCGGGGCGTGAAACGGGGCGTGAAGCGGGGCGGGATCGGGGCAGGACGAGCGGGTTCGGGGCAGGATCGGGGCGGATCGGGGCGGGGATCGGGGCGGGGATTGGGGCGGGGATCGGGGAGGGGATCGGGGCGGGGATCGGGGCGGGGATCGGGGCGGGGATCGGGGCGGGGATTGGGGCGGGGATCGGGGAGGGGATCGGGGCGGGGATCGGGGCGGGGATCGGGGCGGGGAGCGGAGCGGGCGGTGAGCGGGGTGGTGAGCGGGGCGGGGAGCGGGGCGGGGAGCGGGGCGGGGAGCGGGGCGGGGAGCGGGGCGGGGAGCGGGGCGGGGAGCGGGGCGGGGAGCGCGTGGATGAAAGAGAGCTGTTGAGCGAGCAGGGAGGTGGGAGGTGGGGAGGAGAGGGGTGGGGAGGGGAGGAAGCAGTGCTTCCGCCTACGCGCAGCCCGGCCGCGCGTAGAGATGCGCCGAAGTCTAATCCGACCGGACAGAGAAAAGCGGCTTACCGAATATTTCGTAGGAGCACAAAGAGCACGGAATTCCGACGGGCTGCTTCCAGCCGATGCATATTTCCGAAGGCGGGGTCCGCGATGGCTCCAGGACGAGGGCGGGTCGGGCCGGGAGAGAAGATGCTCTGCAGACCGCGACATCCTCCGGGACGGACGGCGGGCGCGGAAGACGACGGGCGCCCTCGTACGCGGTGAGTCCCTCCCTTCAATGGCGGTGAATTATTATGAAATGGAATGAACAAGTTTAAGGAAACGGATCACTCAAATTGTGAGGAGAGGAAGTAAAGATTGTGAGACCGAATTGAGCTAAAACTGGTTAAGGAAAAATTGAACACTGTGGTGTCATCTACTGAAGAATGTGAGATTTAGGAATCCGATAGGAAAGGAGTTTTAACCGGATCGGGCAAATTTGTTTTCATCGCAAATAAATACAAATAATTGTGATGAATAAATAATCATGAAGTCATGAAATACATATGAATTCTACCATTGAATAAATACGAGTTCTACCTCTAATAAAATAAAAACGCTACCTCAAATGTTTGCTTTATTAAAATGTTATGATCCTTTAGCCGGCGTAAACTAAATACCTAAATATTACGAGGGAGTGCTGGAGAGTGTCTGTAATATATATGAACGGCTTTAAACGTGATTTATATAACCCGATGGTCAAATCGCGTTAGACAGTGGAGAGGAAGGCTTTGCTTGCAACGCGGACTGCAGAACCAGCAGAGGGCCGATTGCAGGAGACGGACGCTCCCCAAAGCCGTAAGGACGGGAAATCCTCAATGGCGGAGAATTTCGTAGAGCTGATATGAACATGTCGAAGGCGAGAGATTGCTCAGACTGTGAGAAGGGAGATGTGAATTTTTTTAGATTATCTGAGCTTGATGAGACGAAAATAGCTGTGTATTAGCCTGTCTTCACTTTGTATCGCTTAGCCGGCATATAGTTGTGAGTTGCGAGAAGTAGGAATCTCATAAGATTACGATTTTAAGCATATAAATGAATTAATTTACATCTAATATTTTGAAATAAGTAGTTAAAAGTTGTATTGATCGTCTTCGTATATGTATCTAAAATAAACATTTACATTCTGAAATTAAATGGAAGACGTATGTCTTCATCTCAATGAACAGGCTTCGTGGAATGCACAATAGTCAGAGAAAAAGTGCCTTGCGTCTAGAAGTTTCTACCTAGTTAGATGCACGTTCTTTCCAAGCCATTCACAATATTTTATCCCTAGAGAGGGAATCTCTATCATTTAATTTGTTTGTATAACCTATTTTGCAAGTAATGCAAAATATTCAAATGAATGTTTGGTCACAATAGATTGAGGAAAGTGAACACCAATTGATATGTTAGATGTCCTTTTTTAAAATTTAGTTCAATATAATTATAATAATATTCAAAGAAAAGAGTATTTGGTAGAATATATTGGAACTCCTTGTCAATTTGGACTATCCATATGTTGTTCCTACCTCAAGTTAGATTAGTTATGTACTCGCCATTTGCTATGAAATCGGTGGTGTGGGCCGCAGAACATCGAGTTGGTTTATCTCCGTCATGAAATATCTGTCCCATCAAAACAGGGTTATAAAACTGAAATTTAAGTATCTAATAAAAATTAAAATGTCGATTATTTTTACTATCTCCGAGCATGCGTCTCGTCTTTTTTAATTTACCAGCAGCTGTCTATTGAAAAGAAGTAAAGCAATCAGATGTCTGCATGGATAGGTCGAAAAGTTTGTCGACGGCGAAGACAACAGCCAAGAGCAAACTGACGGTATGTGCTGGAGGTCTGCTGTGAATTGAGTTTCGACCACTCCAACATCATTTCAGGGGACGCGATTCCCACCGCGCTAGCACTGTGACGGCTAGCACTCCACTTGGGACACAGTAAAGAGGATTTAGCACATTACTATAATGGTGGCAATACTTTTGGCCCCACGTTTTCAACTGAAGAGCCCACTGTTGCCTTCTTAGTCGATCACTTCTACGCTTTTGTCAAAATCTGCGCTATAAACGTATCTCTCCTTAATCAGTAGAACACACTCAAGGTGCAAACAACCACCTCCTTGGCGTCGCGCCCCGCCCACCACCAATGGCACCGCCGGCGATCGAAGGCGTGCATGCTGGCGGCGACGAGACAAATGGAAGCCCTCACTCCGCCGTAATTGGTCCATGAATACTGCAGCACGCCGTTCCTCGTCCCTTCCGCCTCGGCGCGCTTATCGACTCTCGGGGGCTCAAACCCGGGACCTCCCTCGCGAAGTCCGGCGCTTCCCTTCGATCGGAAAGTAACTCGGTTTCGCCGAAAGAATCGCATCTCCCGTGCATTTGCTGCCTCGCGTCGCATACGCGAGCGATCGCCGAAGAAACAATACTCGTAGCTACTCTTTCCCCCTCTTCCGGACCGGAATTAGCTTTCTCTTTGAGCGCCCGGCTCCGAATATGCACTCCGCTTCGCGGGCACCGCTCCGCGAACCTTGTGGGACTCCCGCATCGCGCGTAGCTCCATTATCGACGACTCGAATCTCGGGCATCTTCATGGCGTCTGGAGCACTTCGAGAAGTAGACAAACCACTTTACGTGCATGGGGCTCTCCCTGCGGGGGCGAGGGGGGACAGCCGTATTCCATTACACGGAGCGTCTTCCAGAGGGAGAGCATCTCCTCGGTCGTCCTCGCCCTCGTCGCCGACCGCCTTCCCTTCAGCGAGGGCGTCGGACCCTTCTGCCGCGCTCTGCCTTCGGTCGGCCGTCGGCCGTTTCGGCTCCGAGACGATGACTCAAGCTATGGTATTGGTCTATTGGGCAGGTGTGGCTGGCTATCCAGTTCGAGGGGAAATGCAAGGTGTCAGCTTTATAAACATTTTACAAGACAAAACTATCGACGGCTGTTTCAAATCTGCCGTTTGGAAGTCAGATTTTGAGTATTTAGGTATTAGTAGTAATAGTAAATGAAAAAGTGAATACAGATCACGCAATTTGTTGGTATTAGATTAGATGATTTATATAATGTATATTACATATTATACGATATAGCTTTCACGTTTGGTTATTTTTTGTTGTTACTGTTTACATTGCAAACTAAGTTTGCTACTGATCCGAATAGAACTTTCAGCACCAGGTTTGTGATTGTGTGGGGTAATAAAATAACTACCAGAGCTGTAAACAAATATAGACACATTGATAATGTTTGATTTGTGTTAATACTCTTTCTTAAACTGAGAAAAACTGTTCGATCCCATAATTGGTGTTTACTTTCAAAGATTTAATGATGGATTCGAATCTTAGATGACTTTGAATGTGAGTTACAAACCTTGTCCACTGTGGAGCATGTAATATTAATATGATACATAATTTTTCACTGTGCACGTCTGCTTAAAATTGTGATTGTTAATATTAGTTTTATACGTAACAATGTAGAATTAACATGTAGTATCAACTAATGCAAAATACGTAGTTAATTTTTGTTATTATATTTACATTGCAATTTTTTAAACAATGTGATTATCTGAGTGTTACACTACAGTTACAATAGTATATTGTATCTTTCAAAAATATGGTACACTATTAATAAACAATAAATATTATTTTAAAATATTTTATAGTTTTCTGAAATTAATAGGAACAATAAATTCACGTACATTAACTGAATACTTATACTCCCCATTATTCAAAAAAATTCTATAGATTAAAGAATATTTTTTCGCAGAACGTTCTATTTACACTTTGAGGGTTTTTTATTTCGTGGAGAAATGTTATCAAACCGGTTAATGATTATAGCTGCCATAAGCAAATTGACTTGAGTGAAAGAAATATCTCGACCTTCATTTACAAAAATTAAATTATCAGAGTCGACATCACATGGACTTAACGCTGACCCCATAGGGAGCAACAACAGTTCTGGGAGTAGTAGTGAAGATCACGCATTTACTGCTTCCAATAGCCATCTAAACTCATGAATCGTGTTGTGTGCCGTAGCAGAACAGATTGACGAAACGTGCGCGAGTGATGTCCGTGAGATGGTGTATCCCGCACTCACTCAGGAGTGACCATTCGCAATGAATAGTTTCATAACAGGTAACAAAGATTGACGTTATGGTAGCAAATTGCTCTGATCAAGTGAGGCAACAGTGGCTCTTCAGGGTAAGAGCACAATAAACCCACAATTCATCGAGTGAAACTATAACTATAGTTGATAAAAAACTGTTTAATGGATATAAGACTTCATTGTATACGTTGTATTAATGATCTTGTTATTAAGGAAAATTACATCA
The DNA here is from genome assembly GCA_011170035.1 of Teleogryllus occipitalis. NCBI lineage: Eukaryota > Metazoa > Arthropoda > Insecta > Orthoptera > Gryllidae > Teleogryllus > Teleogryllus occipitalis. Next base: position 13,758 of record BLKR01011966.1, on the reverse strand, counting down.
ATTGGCACTTTTCAAACAACATGATTAAGAGTGAAATGAATTTTTTTAACAGTTTGAAGTTTAAAATTGCTCACTCCTTTGCTTAAATGATCATTGAAGTTGACTTTTTCGGTAGGTAAGACTTATTGGATATTTTTCTACTTTTGCCTTCGGTTTTTTGTTCAATTTTTGTGTTATTTTCGTGTCTCTCAATTCTGTTTTCTTCTTCACCCTCATTCGCCTTCTGTTCCTAGTCTTTCGTATTTACCACTCATTCGGCATTAATTTACATGCTTTCCGTTGCAGACTTGTTCCTTAAGACTTAACTACAAGTAAACAGGTTTCCTCTGCGTTCAAAATCAAGCAGGCTTTACAAGTTTTAACCTCCTGTAAAGTTTTCCTTAGAAGTTTTACTCTTTCAAGACAAATCTTCTCACGAACCACACCCGCCTCCAACAGATCTCCAGAACAGCAACGCATCACCCAACCTCGTTTACACCATCGCTCCTCGGCTATGCTCCATACTACGTGCTCATCGAGGCCCGCTCCACCGTCCGTGCTGACTGTCCAGCCAACTATCTGCCTACACATCCGTTCGTCCTTCTGCCTGTCCGGCCGTCCACCTGCCTCCAAGTCTTCCGTCCGCCCGTCCGCCCGTCCGCCCGTCCGCCCGTCCGCCCGTCCGCCCGTCCGCCCGTCCGCCCGTCCGCCCGTCCGCCCGTCCGCCCGTCCGCCCGTCCGCCCGTCCGCCCTCCGCCCGTCTGTCCGTCTGTCCGTCTGTCCGTCTGTCCGTCTGTCCGTCTGTCCGTCCGTTCGTCCTTCCGTTCGTCCGTCCGTTCGTCCGTCCGCTCGTCCGTCCGTTCGTCCGTCCG
>BLKR01011966.1:0-12807 GCA_011170035.1 Teleogryllus occipitalis | reverse complement strand
CCCGTCCGCCCGCCCGCCCGCCCGCCCGTCCGCCCGTCCGCCCGTCCGCCCGTCCGCCCGCCCGTCCGCCCGTCCGCCCGTCCGCCCGTCCGCCCGTCCGCTCGTCCGTCCGTCCGCCCGTCCGCCCACACGTCCGTCCGCCCGCCCGCCTGTCCGTCCATCCGTCCACCTGTCCGTCCATCTGCCCGTCCGCCTGCCTATCCATTCGTCCATCTGTCCATCCCGTTGCCTACCCGTCCAATTGCCTACCCGTACGCTCGCCTGTCCGTCTGCTACACAACCCGTCTGTCCGCCAGCTCATTCTCCCTCCCCACCTTCAATCCCACCACTCTTACATGCCCGCTCGTTCATCGACCCACTTATATGACCTCCTTTCCATTTGCACACTCCCTCACTATCGCACCGTTCATTTGCCTGCTCCCTCACCGCCTTCTTCCCCGCCACGCGCCTTGTCTGTCCGCCTCGCCATCTTCCTCGCTTGTTTCTCTATCTCCTCCTCCGCGCGTCCGCCATTACAGCCGTCGGGGGCGCCCCCCGCCGGCAACCGTCGGCAGCTGTCAGGCCGTCGTTGCGCTCGCCCCCGCGCCGGCGAGATGAAAGAGCGCCCCCTGATGAACTTATCGTCCCGCGCATGCAGCGCGGCTGTATCTCTTTCCGGGGTAACTACCCGTCAGAGGCCGCGCTAACCTCGTTTGCCTCCGCCTCGCCCACCCGCCCATTTGCCCACTCGCCCACTCGCCCACTCGCCCACTCGCCCACTCGCCCACTTGCCCACTCGCCCACTCGCCCACTCGCCCACTCGCCCACTCGCCCACTCGCCCACTCACTCACTCGCTTACTCGTTCACTCGCTCATGCGCGCTGTAGCCCACTCGCCCACTCGCCCACTCGTCCACCCGCCCACTCCCCACTCGCCCACTCGCACACTCGCTCACTCTCCCACTCGCTCACTCGCCCACTCGCCCACGCGCGTGCTAGCCCACTCGCCCGTCCTCCTCCCGGCGACCAGCGCAGAGGCTGGTAACAGTATTATAAGCTCCGTGGTCAGGTGTTGACTATTGTTGGATACATCTCTGACGGTCCTGTCTGATACACTGCAGAAATCGTTCGTGTTGCCCTTGATTATCATTATAGTGAATAGTAGCATACAAACTAAATTTACATTTTTTACCCGTTTCAAAAGTTTATTTATTTTCAGTAGTAGGTTCTCAAACTGGAACCCCGCTTCTCTAGATACTGAGAAGAGACATCACAGAAACCTTGAAGTGGCCGTCAGGCAAAACTTAGAGCTATTTGCTATGATTGATTGATTGATTTATTCGTGTTTCCGGGCGCGTCAACTGCTCTGGTCATTAGTCCCGTTAGTGTAGTGCATGTTTCCCCCGGGAGATGGCGGTGATCTTCCCCCGCTGAATGGCGAGATCCGGCGCCGACCTACCGTCGGCTAGTCGGGTTTCCCCCTAACCAGGACTCTCCCACCAGCGGGGCACCGCTCCAGCCGGGACAAGCTCTAAGCTCCCGACCGGTCTCCCGGGATATGTGATAGTGTAGTGCATGTTAGTGTAAGTGTGTGTGTAAGGGGAGAGGATAGGACAAGGAATGGGAAGGACAGATCGCGCGCGGTCCGTGGCCCGTTTGTTAGGGTACTGCTACGGCATTCGCCTGGTGTTGATCAGAGAAACCACGGAAAACTACCGATCAGAGCAGCCGGCCGTTAGAATTCTCCTCTAGACAGCGACTGACTTCGACCTAGCTGAAAAGCTAGTGTCGAAAATCCTGCCACCGTGGGGAGTGTAACCTAGGAGCTCCCGGTCAGAGGCGCTGCAGTGACATCAGTTGATGCACTGAGCTACCGCTCCCGGTCTATTTGCTATGGTTGCCACGTCCTATGAAAGAATCGAATGTAGTTTATCTTATATGTATTTACGTCATTTAGATACACTGCATTGCCGGAATCCAACAGCGTGTGTACCGAATATTAGGCCCACTGTATTCTCAGAAGCCACACGTACGTGCGCTCAGCCATCCGTAAATGCATCTTCCGAACATCTGTCTCGAAAGAATGGAGCTCAGTCTTATCTCTTCAAGCGTGTTCTTCCCTGTCGACCGTGTTTTTATTATATTGGATATCATTTCCTCATTTGTTTTCTTATACAAAATAAGCTTGTACTATGAGATGTACGCGTAATAAATCAGTATTTATGGTTTATTTCACTAATTGATGGTGCATTCAGTTTAATTCGGTTCCTGCCAAGCTTCCCCTATCACCAAAATCGTACAACTTTAAATCGGGTTACGGGCAGGGATATTTAATCCTGCTGCCTCCTCTGATCTCGAGTTCCGAATCGTGTGATTGCTGCGGTATTTTCGCGTCGCCGATTTCTTGGACAAACGTGCAAGAACGATTTCCGCCTCACGTAACACCCACTCAAACTGCGAAACGGAATTGCGCGCCACAAAGACTACCCACTTGTTCCGCCAGATGTGATGAGAATAGTGACCCGTGTATTGTTTCACTTTTTATTGTTTATGAAGACTTTATATTAGAAATATTTTTGGCAAAAAATCCTTAAACCATAAGTAAAAGTATTTAAAAAATCCACGTTTATATCTTGGTTTAGTTGAGTCAATTTTTCTGAGATATTTTGGGGTACGCAGGAAATTAAGTTATGAATAAAGAGTACTTATAAAATACAAATTTGCTCTCCATATTCAGTCAACTGGGCAAGTTACATTATTGGCATAGGAATGGAGACAGGTTCAAGAAAACTTCAAAAATGTATTTATTTTTACTTTCATATATTATGTTTTCAAGCTTTTTGTAATCCCTCGCAAGTGTTAGTTATAAGAAGTTTATAAAAATACCCAAATTATGATGGCTGCAAAGATTAAATAACAACATATTGCGAATTAACTTTTGTGAAATACACGTGAAGAACAACCTTCTTAAGCTACTTTTGGGAGTGTAACATACTATCCAAAAAACGGGTTTATTGGTTTTCTATTTACAATTCTATATTCAGTTCACAATTTTATTTCTCTCCCTTATTTAAAAAATACATACAAAAATAGTTGGATACTGTGTTGCTGATATTCGTTCTATCCACTTTAAGATCAATTCAGCAGCAATCACAAGTAATAAAAAAGTCGTCGGAAAATTTTTGTTCAGAAATTTGTCATACCTTCGTTTGTCCAAATAGTTGAATATTTGATTAGCAAAAAATTCGACCTGAACCAATATAATAATTATCTAGCAGTTCTAGGAAAACTTGTGAAAGCACCAGTAATAGAAACTTTCAACATTTCATTGAATTAAAAAATTCACTTTACGTAGAATCATTTGGGAACATATCAAATTCAGCTTTCGTTCCTTTTTTATCAAACACGTCAAGCGACGAACACTTCACCCAAGTTCCGCAGTTGCGTTGGCGAAAATGAATCATTTAAAAAGGCATCACGTCAGAGAGCGAACAAAAATACCTCTCCCCCGAAAATGCCGTTATGGAAATAACGTGACTCAGTTTTAATTCAACACATAAATATTAAACCTATAAATTTCAGAATATCAATTTTGTAAACAAAATGACAAAGAAAAAGAAAATTTTAATAGAATTAAAATCCATTTTCCAAACCGTAACATTTCCTTTAGGAAGAAATTTTACTCGTAATTTCGCGAACCAGTTATTAAAATGCGGCAAAACTTAATTCATTTTCTGTGTGGAAACTTCTCTCGTGTCAGCCTGCAACCTACCGATATGGACGTTCAAGTCACAGCCGCACCGCTGCGATTTTAAAACTTCGACGTGGACGATAATTCACGAATCAGATGATGATAGACGTCTGCGCAACACGCCTTTCCAACCGCAAAAGCGTCTAGGAAAGTGGCGGAATAGGAAGAGAAAGATACTGAGTGACGTCTGCAACTGACAAACGTGCCTTTAACACGACCGAACTCCGCGTGATATTTGCCATTAAATCATTCGCTTCTTCATTTTCCCGTCACCCACCTCTTTCTCTTTTGCCGCATTCTAGCAATCGGTTGCTAGTTAGTGGGGGGTTCCAACTGTGAAGTCGTGCATTTGTTCAGGATTCCCTCATCTTCCTGACGAATCTCGAAAATGAAAAAAACACAAACTTTTGCCACTAATTAAAAACTACTTTTTCGCCACGGAGATTGAGAAAGGTTGAGGTCCCTTTCGGGGTGTGGCGGGGCTTCATAACCTAGCGTCGAGGGAATAAATCTGCCTTGCTCCTCGCCCCCTCCCAGGTACGCTTAGCGGGGGAAAAGAGTGAACGGGGTGGTGAGAAGGAGGTGGGGGAAGGGAGGGCAAGGGGAAGGCCTGACCCCTCCGCGACCGCGATATGAGAAAAGTTGGGCGCTGCGCGTCATATTGTTTACGCGAGTGGCTCGCCCACCACCGTCTTAAGCCCCCGCCCCCTCCCGCTCCACCACCCCCGCACCCAAGAAGGCTGACGCACCGGGCCTCTACAACCGGCTTTAAGCTCCCCTGTCGCTTCGGTACAGCATTCAAATCACGTCTCAAACAAGAGAGAAGAAGGAATGTGTAGAGTGAATCTTAGTGATGGAGGCAGCAGGGGAATGGAGAGACAAGTGGAAAATTTACGAAATACTACAAAAGGCAAATTTGTTTTGCCCGAATAATTAATTGTTTAAGGTCACTCTTAAAGTGTTAAAGCCATTAGTGCCCACAACAAATATTCTATACAATTTTACATGTTTGCATTACAAATGTACTTTCATCAATCGAATTCCTTTGAGCAAGCATACAAATTAAATGCATGTTAAGGCTCCTAAATATAACCCAAATCCATTGATCAAATAGAAGCAGGATAAAAATAATCTTCATTTGCAAAATTATAATATCAACAATAAATTTGGATTTAGAATAGAATGGACTAAAAAATAAGGACGATTACTTCGTTTTATTTCCTATAATTATCACATTTTATTTATTTTTAAGACTCATGATTTTCAATAGCATACCTTTGGCTTTTTCTTAATTACTTTAAACCCAATGAAAGTTTATTTTACTCTATTCCAATTTTATAATGACCAACGAACTCTAAAGAGAGATTTCACTTTGCAAACATCATAACTGATTTCCTCGTCTTAGTAATTTTGAATAGTTTTTTATCTTCGACTCTTACATTGACTACATAACCCGGTATTATAAACTTTTCATTGAGTTGATATTGAAATTTTCTTAATATTCTCGTTAAAATGATGCTAAATGTTTTCGTTTCTATTCCATTAAGTTTTCATTACTTACTCTTCCAATTTCAGGCAAATATACTATTCCATAAACACCATAGTTGTCTAGTCTGTCTTCTCTCTCAAATGATACCACAATCAATTCAAAACCTTCAGTATTGAGAAATATTCATACTAAAGAAATATTTTGAATACATAATTCGTTTTTTCTTGCAGTTATTGTATTTCTCACCATTTTGATCCCGTAAACAAGTTTCGCTGCCAATATCTCACCAATCAATCCATCACATGCCCGTAATTGCATTATTACCCACTTTCTTCTCAACATTCTTTAACTAGGTCATTAAAATAACAATTACATATGCCTTAAAATCTTATAGAGTAGTAAAAATACACCTTATTCAACTGGTACTTTGCTACTTCAGTTCGCTAACGCAACCATTGATTCATCTTCCTCTTTCTGTGTTACAACTACACATAAAGTTGCTTAGACAGAAATGCACCGTACTAAACTATCGCACTTTACATTGTTTTCACCATCGCCGTAAACATTAACACTGCTGCCGTCGTTGATCAAATTTCTGTCACCTCCACTAAATCCGTGCCAGTGTACCACACGGTGTTCCTTGTTATCTCTACAAACCTCCGACACTTACACCGGCATCTGCTGGCGTGTCGTTGTCAGTGTTGTTACTGATGTTAGTACATCTGTCGCTGTCATTGCTCTTATCGTCAGAATTTCCCATTGTCCGTCACCGTGGCTCTCGCCTTTGTTGCTATCGAACTTCGCTACGGTCGCCTTCCATATCAATTATTATTCCTCGCTCTTACCCCATTTCGTTATTCATCTCCCAAATAGCCTCCGTCATCTGTTATTCAATCCCGTACTTGCCGCTTCCTCATCCATCTCCCGATTGCTTCCTATTCAATTCCTCGTCCCTTCCCCTATCCCTTTCTCGGCCCTTCATGGCTCCATCCTTAACTCTTTCCCTTCCTTGTAACCGAAGTTTTTTCTTCCCTTTCCTGCCCATTCCCATACACCTAAGTCTGTCCTTCCCCCATCTCTTCCTTGCTCTAACGTCGTCCCTCCCCTCCTCATGTGTCTTCTCCACCCCTTTGCCGTTTCCGCGTCGAGTGTTGCGTGCGCGGGCATGGAGCGTGGAAAGGGTTTGAGGAAAGAGGATTAAAGATCGAGAAAGGGAAGAGGAAGAGAAAAGAGAAGAGAGGAGGATTGCGTTTTCTAGCCCATTCCTCGTCTCTCCTCACTTCCTCTTCCCTTTGATGTCCTTGCGTCCTTCCTTCCCCAACCCTTTTCCCTCGTATCCGGAATTTTCTTCTTTTAGTTCCCACCCATTCCCGAACCCTTTACTCCCTCCTTCCCCCATCTCCTCCTTGCTTCACGCCGATCCTTAACCTTCCCATGCCAGTCTTTATCACACCCTCACCGATTCCGCACGCGTTGTGCCCAATCCGGTACTGGCCCCTTCCTCACCCTTTTCCTTATTGCTTCCTAACCCATTCCTCCTTTCTTCTTCAATCCCTTTCTCTTTCCCTTTCCCAGTCCTCCATCATTTCTTCATCAACCTTTTCCCTTCATCGTAACCTTCTTCAACCCTTTCACTTCTTCGTTACATTTTCCTCTTCCCGTCCATTCCCGAATCCCTTACTCTCTCCTTCCCGCACCTCTTTCTTGCTCTTACGCCATTCCTCCCCTTCCCGTGCCAGTCCCCTCCACACCTTTACCGCCTCCGCGCCGGGCACAGGTTGCGTGTGCGAGTCGTGCAGCGCGGGTCGTAGTGGCGGGGGAGGGGGGAGCGAGGGAGGGGGAGGGGAGAGGGGCGCGGGCGTTTCACGCTGCCTTTATGAGGGCGCGCGCGGAAACGGCGCTGCTATGAAAAGTGACGGTGCCGAGACAGAGGTCGCCGCCGCGCCCGCCGAGCACTTTGTTTCCCTTATTTCGGATTATGAAGAAAGATCCCTTTATGGTAAAATATGTCGGTGCGTTTTTGTGAGACACTCTCCGCTGCAGCGTATTATGAGCAAACATGCAATTTAGTTGAAATTTAAAAGCTGGGAAATTTGAGGGGAGTGGTGAGATGAATAAGTCTTTGCTGCTCGTAAACATGGGATAAATGCAAATATTCTCCAGCGTACTGATTAAGTAATCTACAAGCACCAATTCATTAAAGTATGTTTTAGATAACTGGTTACAAAATTATCGATTTATTTCATAATTTCGGAATAATTATTCAATAATATTGAAATTGTCTTGACTTTATAGAGCAGTTATCTATAGAAGAACATCCAAATACGTAAAATATATAATAAACAGTCTACTTTCCTGTTTGATACGTTACAATTCTTCGAAACTAAACGTCATTCAATTTTCATATCGTTTCCCTGATTAAGAAGGAAATACTATCACTGACAAATGTATACCAATATAATGGTAGTATGACCTTCCTTCTGTTTTACAGATGAATCATTTCATCAATTTCATCAAACTTATGCTGCTCTCTTCAACCTATATCCACTCATTAACCGTAAATCAGCGCTACAAACTGATATAACCCTCCATATTTATAAAACTGCACTTAGACCTTCACTAACATATGCCTGCCCTGTTTGGGGAGGTGCTGCACAAACAAACTTAAAAGGGCTTCAAGTTTTCCAAAACAAAATCCTCCGAACGTCGGTTAACGCACCGTGGTATGTATCCAATAATCAGCTCCATAGAGAGTTGAACATCGATACCATTACCCACCACATTTCATCATTATCAAAAAAATTCTTCTCCAACCTAAACCTAGTTCCCGGTGCCAGACTCTACCAACTGGGAAAATCCAGTAACGGTCCAACCAGAATCAAATCCCGCCTTCCCAAAGATCAATTCAGACCCCCGTAAACATCATAAACACGTAATCCTAAGCTCGCTTTCCGCCCCCTTTCCCACTCCCTTCACACCACTGCCCTGTGCATAAGATCCTTATAAATGAGGTTCCCAGAGGGGATTCCCTCTCACAAGTGAGATTGGGTTGAGTTGGTTTATTTTGCAAGTACCTCGGTGCTTTTTCAGTTATTATGGTATTATTTGGTTAGTGTTTGTACTCAATTTCAGACCTGTAAAGTGGTTTATCCACTGTTCGGGTGCAATAAAGGAAAAAAAAATCTAATCATGTGAAAGGATCAGTTCACGAACATTGATGTAACATAAATTAATCATAATTTAATTCAATGAATAAAGCCTGATTTTCCGTTAAGTTTCGATAGATTTTAATTTGTTTAAAAAAATGAAAGGGTACCTCAACAATTGAATTATATAATTAGGTACTACGTTAATTCATTTATATAATTTCATAAAGTATATTGTTTTCTTTGTTGCCGTTTGATCTGAATATTTGATCATAGTCTCACTTTTAGCACTAGTACTAAAAAATTGAGCTTTTAGCACATTGTGCTTTCCCTAAAAGATATCGCTTTTACTAGTGGCTACCAAAAAGTACATATTTTGTCATTACCAGAGAGCGGGTCGTTCCTGGAGATTTAGTTTACGTGTCAAAACCTAATTTAGGACGAACTGTCTACCAATCAGAGATTAATAATCAAAACTGAGTCATTCTATTATGACAAGATCCACCCTAGATGTTTGCATACCCTAGATGTTTGTAGCATTTATTCTGTGACACTTTGAGTATTGTGTAGCTCTTTCTACGTTAAGGTATTTTTCTCATTTTTTTTATTCTCCTTTCTTACTTGTAACCGGTCCTCTCTTTTCCCTACCTCCGTCCTTACCCTTTCCTCTGCAACTCACCCTTCCTCTTTCTAGAGGACCTACAAAACGGTAGTACGATATAAGAAATATGTATTTTCATTCACACCGTAATCTGGGAATTTCTATTAATTCCATCTTAATGCTGTTTGGTGTATGACTGATGGGTAATTTTCTCTCCAGCAGTCTAATTTCTTTTAAATGGTACAAAACTGTCATCTTTATAACGAAATATATTTAGAGAGGTTACTAAGTAATTACTGGGCGTTGCTTCAGTTCATATTTACCGTCCCACCCACCCGCATTGCTTTCCCGCTCGCTTCGTCCGGACCAAATCACTCCGCCACTTCCTCCTGGCCCACCCCACCTACTGCGCCCCTCCCCGCGGAGCCCTGCCCGGCAACGCCAGGCAACAATGTCGCCCAAATACATTAGATATTACAATGATTTTAAAAAAATTTTTAAATATTCACGGGGGGGGGGCATTTTGTCCTTAAAGTGAATAGTAATAATAAACAATTTTGTAGATTGAGTGTGAAATATTTAGGAATACATCTGGACAAAAGCCTTATCTGGAAACCGCACATACTAGCTAAGAAGAAGCAACTCCATTTACAAGTGAAAATACTTCATTGGCTACTAGAACACGTTCGATGCTATCTCTAAAAAAATATTAACCTATATAATAATAATGATCCGGCATCCAAATTTGAGGCACTCCAATTAGGTGAAATCTCTCCATTTTACAGAGATTTCAGTCAAAAACGCTAAGAATGGTTTGCTGCAGCGCCGTGGTTTATCACAAACACAGCGCTGCACAGAGACCTAAAAGTGAGGACCGTCTTTGAAAGAATCGAATCAAGCAAGTCAAACTATCTTCAACATCTGGAAAACCGCCCAAATCCTTTAGCCATTAACCTGTTAGATAATAGTGAGGAAACCAACCGATTATCAAGATTTCAATTCTTACAACTCCATTATAGATTTTCAAATTAGTTTCAATATATAATTACGTTTATTCCTCAACATTGACTCCTAACTAAAAAGCTAAGTTGACTTTTTGTTCTAGACTCAAGAACTCGACGATACAACTGGAATACTTTCACTCACATTAATTTGCCATTGTTAACTGTCAATTTTATCAAATTTACTTATTATTTCAATATGAAATGATTGTAAATTTAATTTTTTTTAGAAAAAATATAAAATTATTGAGGTAACAGATTAAATCACAACATATATATCCTTTCTCTATATATTTGGGCAAAATTTAAGTGGAATCGCTCCATTAGTTGAAAGGTTTTTACTTTTTGTGCTCGTCATACACGTTAAAGACGCATACACAGTCATACATGAATGTCTTACATTTTTATGCAATTGCTCTTTCTTAACGTGACCTAAATTTTCCTCTTCTCTTACAGAAAACATCTTTGCACTGATCACCACTTTTTGGATTTAATCCTAAAAAACTGGTTGAGTAAGGAGTAAATGTATCACTGTCCTGCTTCCTCGCTTCCCATTGATACCGCTAGCTAAAAATCACATCGGGTAAACATAAAACATCTTATGAAAAGAACAGTTTCCTTTTAAATACAAACTCGAAACTTTGACTAACAATGAATTGACTGAAAACATTCTCCCCTCTATTTTCTACACACATTTGTACTATCGTATTCACATACATTAGCACTGCGACATTTCAGTTACCGTATTTACACGAATATAAAGCGTCATCGAATTTAATGCGCACCCCTATTTGAAACATCAAATTATAAAAAATGGGTTTGTATCGAATGCACTGTGCATCAATGACAGAATATTAAATATGGTATTTTATTTAAATTTACGTAATACAACAATGAGTTATAAGATGATCATCTCAGTTTGTTCTCTATATCGTAACTAAAACCTTCAATAATAGACTAATGACAAATGAAACGAAGTTACATTTGTAAATTCTAGCAGTCCATTGTGACGTAATAAACGAGAAAATTGAATGAAGATCTACGAAACGGATTTGTACTTGAATATAATGCGCCACCGAATCTAATGCGCATCACGATTTTGAGTACTACATTTGGTTAAAAAAAAAAGGTTCGCATTAGATTCGCGTAAATACGGTATTTATTTTCCCCCCGTATTTGCGCAAACAAACACGTCACTCGGGCCGACAGTTTGACAGTACCGCTGAAACTCCCCCTCTCCGCCGCGTCAAAAGCCCCGGGCGGCGGCGGTGGCTGCGGGCATCTGGGCTGCGAGTCCACCGCCGACGGCCCACCAACCCCCATTCAGCGCATTCCTCTCTGCGCGCGCCGCGTTGCACCGCGCCGCCACCGCAGCGCCACCGCCGCGTCGCCCGCCAGGCGGCCGGCAGCGGACACCGGAATCCATCTTGAAGCTTTACATCTTCAACTTGATAACAATCTCATCAATTTAATTCGAATAATAGTTTGCGTGAGGTGTAAATTGATTGACTGATTTATTTTTTCGTGTTTCCGGGCGCGTCAAGGGCTTTAGTCATTAGTCCCGTTAGTGTAGTGCATGTTTTTTTCTCGGGAGATGGTGGTGATCTTCCCCCGCTGGATGCCGAGATCCGGCGCCGACCTATCGTCGGCTAACGGAGTTTCCCCCTAACCAGGACTCTTCCACCAACGGGGCACCGCCCCAGCCGGGACACGCTCTAAGCTCCCGACTGGTCTCCCGGAATATGTGGTGTTGTAGTGTAAGTGTGTGTAAGGGAAGAGGATAGGACAAGGAAGAGGAAGGGAAGATCGCGCGCGATCCGTTTGTTAGGGTACTGCTCCGGTATTCGCCTGATGTTGATCGGAGAAAGCACGGAAAACTACCGATCAGAGCAGCCGGCCGCTGGAATTGTCATCCAGACAGCGACTGAATTCGTCCTAGCTGAAAAGCTAGTGTCGAAAATTCTACCGCCGTCAGGACTCGAACCTAGAACCTCCCGGTCAGAGGCGCTGCAGTGACATCAGTTGATCCACTGAGCTACCGCTACCGTTGTAAGGTGTAAATATATCGGTGCCACGCTTCCTCGCTTCTTATTGATATCGATAGCTAAAAATCACTTGTGGTAAACAGAAAACACCTTATGAAAACTACAATTTTTAATTTCTTTTTAAATCTAACCCCGAAACTTTGACAAACAGTTCAAATGACTGGAAACATTCTCCCTTCTACTTTCTAAATGGATAGCATTTGATCTATTTATTTTCCCCTCGAATATACGTAAACTAACAAGTCACTCTGAGCGGCAGTTTGGCAGTTCCGTTGAAACTCCCACTACCCGCCATGTTGTGTCCCTCGGGGGCGGCTGTGGGCATCTGGGGCCGCGAGCCCCCGTTTAGCGCATTCCTCTGTCCGTGCGCCGCGCCACCGGCGCAGCGCCTACCGCCAGGCGGCCGGCGACGGACATCCAGCGCCGCGCCGGGGGACGGGGAATGAACTGGCGTCGTGTGACGCGAGCCGCGCCCATTAGGCGGCCTCGTCCTGCCACCTAGTGCCCCGAAATGGGCACGCACGCGGTCCCACTCGGGGTCACTTCACCCCGCCCCGCCGCGCCAACCCCCGCCCCGCCAGCTCCGCCCCGCCCCGCCCCATCACGCCCAGCCCCGCCTCTCCGCCCCTCCTCGCCCCGCCCCGCCGTGTCATCCCCGCTTCGCCCTCCCCGCTTCGCCATCTCCGTTTCGCCATCTCCGTTTCGCCATCTCCGCTTCGCCATCTCCGCTTCGCCATCTCCGCTTCGCCATCTCCGCTTCGCCATCTCCGCTTCGCCATCTCCGATTCGCTATCTC
>BLKR01011965.1:0-25180 GCA_011170035.1 Teleogryllus occipitalis | reverse complement strand
TCTTCACCATTGTAATCGCCATTAAATTTCGAGTTAGGACGCTAGTTTCAAGAAATTTCGGTGTCCGGTCGAAATTTGAAAAGTTCAACAGGGGGGGGGGTATTACGAATTTTTCGAAATTTGAGGATTGGATTTAAACGCTCATATCTCCTAAACTAATGCGAAATTTGCAATTCTAAAAGCATTGTCGCGTTCAGGGGAGTAAATACATTCACAAAAGTCGCTTCATTCGGACGAAAAATACGGCGTACAGACGGTTTTTCTCTTTTCAGTAAATTTTCAATAATTGTGAAATACAGTAATTTTTGACTAGCTGTATCTTCAAAACTAATAACCCCAGGATGCTGAAATCTGCACGGCAGATGAAGAGTACTCCTCTGTTTCCTTTCGTATTTACGACTGGTATTTTAAGTATGGCAAACGAAAGAAGAACGGCAACAATAAACGTTGCTTTTCGGGCTAAAACTGCGCATTTTATGAACGTTTTTGCGAATTTAAAGAAAACGAAGCCTCGGAGAGAAAAATGATCTTCACCATTGTAATCGCCATTAAATTTCGAGTTAGGACGCTAGTTTCTAGAAGTTTCGGTGTCCGGTCGAAATTTGAAAAGTTCAACAAGGAGGGGTATGACGAATTTTTCGAATTTTCAGGATTGGTTTTAAACGCCTATATCACCTAAACTAATGCAAATTTTTCTATTCCAAAATAACCGTCGCGTTCAGGGGAGTAAGTACATTCTGAAAAATCATCATTCGCTTCATTCGGACGAAAAATACGGCTTACAGACGGTTTTTCTCTTTTCAGTAAATTTTCAATATTTGTGAAATACGGACATTTTTGACTGGCTGTATCTTCTAAACTATTAACCCCAGGGGGCTGAAATCTGCACGGCAGATGAAGAGTACTCTTCTGTTTCCTTTCGTATTTACGACTGGTATCTTAAGTATGGCAAACGAAAGAAGAACGGCAACAATATACGTTGCTTTTCGGGCTAAAACTGCGCATTTTATGAACGTTTTTGCGAATTTAAAGAAAACGAAGCCTCGGAGAGAAAAATGATCTTCACCATTGTAATCGCCATTAAATTTCGAGTTAGGACGCTAGTTTCTAGAAGTTTCGGTGTCCGGTTGAAATTTGAAAAGTTTACAAAGGGGGGGTATGACGAATTTTTCGAATTTTCAGGATTGGTTTTAAACGCCTATATCTCCTAAACTAATGCGAATTTTTCAATTCTAAAAACACCGTCGCGTTCAGGGGAGTAAGTACATTCTGAAAAATCATCATTGTCTTCATTCGGACGAAAAATACGGCTTACAGACGGTTTTTCTCTTTTCAGTAAATTTTTAATATTTGTGAAATACGGACATTTTTGACTGGCTGTATCTTCAAAACTATTAACCCCAGGGGGGCTGAAATCTGCACGGTGAATAAAGGGTACTCTTCTGTTTCCTTTCGTATTTACGACTGGTATTTTAAGTATGGCAAACGAAAGAAGAACGGCAACAATATACGTTGCTTTTCGGGCTAAAACTGCACATTTTATGAACGTTTTTGCGAATTTAAAGAAAACGAAGCCTCGGAGAGAAAAATGATCTTCACCATTGTAATCGCCATTAAATTTCGAGTTAGGACGCTAGTTTCAAGAAGTTTTGGGTGTCCGGTCGAAATTTGAAAAGTTCAACAGGGGGGGGGGTATTACGAATTTTTCGAAATTTGAGGATTGGATTTAAACGCTCATATCTCCTAAACTAATGCGAAATTTGCAATTCTAAAAGCATTGTCGCGTTCAGGGGAGTAAATACATTCACAAAAGTCGCTTCATTCGGACGAAAAATACGGCGTACAGACGGTTTTTCTCTTTTCAGTAAATTTTCAATATTTGTGAAATACGGTAATTTTTGACTAGCTGTATCTTCTAAACTTTTAACCCCAGGGGGCTGAAATCTGCACGGCAGATGAAGAGTACTCTTCTGTTTCCTTTCGTATTTACGACTGGTATTTTAAGTATGGCAAACGAAAGAAGAACGGCAACAATATACGTTGCTTTTCGGGCTATAACTGCGCATTTTATGAACGTTTTTGCGAATTTCAAGAAAACGAAGCCTCGGAGAAAAAATGATCTTCACCATTGTAATCGCCAATTAATTTCGAGTTAGGACGCTAGTTTCTAGAAGTTTCGGTGTCCGGTCGAAATTTGAAAAGTTCAACAGGGGGGTTAATACGAATTTTTCGAATTTTCAGGATTGGTTTTAAACGCTCATATCTCCTAAACTAATGCGACTTTTTATAATTCTAGAAGCACCGTCGCTTTTAGGGTAGAAAGTACATTCAGTAAAATCATCATTCGCTTCATTCGGACGAAAAATACGGCATACAGACGGTTTTTCTCTTTCAGTAAATTTTCAATATTTGTGAAATACGGTCATTTTTTAATGGCTGTATCTTCTAAACTATTAACCCCAGGGGGCTGAAATCTGCACGGCAGATGAAGAGTACTCTTCGGTTTCCTTTCGTATTTACGACTGGTATCTTAAGTATGGCAAACAAAGGAAGAACGGCAACAATATACGTTGCTTTTCGGGCTAAAACTGCGCATTTTATGAACTTTTTTGCGAATTTAAAGAAAACGAAGCATCGGAGAGAAAAATGATCTTCACCATTGTAATCGCCATTAAATTTCGAGTTAGGACGCTAGTTTCTAGAAGTTTCGGTGTCCGGTCGAAATTTGAAAAGTTCAACAAGGGGGGGTATGACGAATTTTTCGAATTTTCAGGATTGGTTTTAAACGCTTATATCTCCTAAACTAATGCGAATTTTGCAATTCCACAAGCAGCGTCGCGTTCAGGGGAGTAAGTACATTCAGAAAATTCATCATTGTCTTCATTCGGACGCACAATACGGCTTACAGACGGTTTTTCTCTTTTCAGTAAATTTTCAATATTTGTGAAATACGGTCATTTTTGACTGGCTGTATCATCTAAACTATTAACCCCAGGGGGCTGAAATCTGCACGGCAGATGAAGAGTACTCTTCTGTTTCCTTTCGTACTTACGACTGTTATTTTAAGTATGGCAAACGAAAGAAGAACGGCAACAATATACGTTGCTTTTCGGGCTATAACTGCGCATTTTATGAACGTTTTTGCGAATTTAAAGAAAACGAAGCCTCGGAGAGAAAAATGATCTTCACCATTGTAATCGCCATTAAATTTCGAGTTAGGACGCTAGTTTCTAGAAGTTTCGTTGTCCGGTCGAAATTTGAAAAGTTCAACAGGGGGGGGGGTATTACGAAATTTTCGAATTTTCAGGATTGGTTTAAACGCTCATATCTCCTAAACTAATGCGAATTTTGGACATCTACAAGCACCGTCGCGTTAAGGGGAGTAAGTACATTCAGAAAATTGATCATTGGCCTCATTCGGACTAAAAATACGGCTTACAGACGGTTTTTCTCTTTTCAGTAAATTTTCAATATTTGTGAAATACAGTAATTTTTGACTGGCTGTATCTTCTAAACTATTAACCCCAGGGGGGCTGAAATCTGCACGGCAGATGAAGAGTACTCTTCTGTTTCCTTTCGTATTTACGACTGGTATTTTAAGTATGGCAAACGAAAGAAGAACGGCAACAATATACGTTGCTTTTCGGGCTAAAACTGCACATTTTATGAACGTTTTTGCGAATTTAAAGAAAACGAAGCCTCGGAGAGAAAAATGATCTTCACCATTGTAATCGCCATTAAATTTCGAGTTAGGACGCTAGTTTCTAGAAGTTTCGGTGTCCGGTCGAAATTTGAAAAGTTCAACAAGGGGGGGTATGATGAATTTTTCGAATTTTCAGGATTGGTTTTAAACGATTATATCTCCTAAACTAATGCGAATTTTGCATATCTAAAAACATCGTCGCGTTCAGGGGAGTAAGTACATTCAGAAAAATCGTCATTCGCTTTTTTAGGACGAAAAATTCGGCTTACAGACGGTTTTCCTCTTTTCAGTAAATTTTCAATTTTTGTGAAATACGGTCATTTTTGACTGGCTGTATCTTCTAAACTATGAACCCCACGGAGCTCAAATCTGCACGGCAGATGAACAGTACTCTTCTGTTTCTTTTCTTACTTACGACTGGTATTTTAAGTATGGCAAACGAAAGAAGAACGGCAACAATATACGTTGCTTTTCGGGCTAAAACTGCGCATTCTATGAAAGTTTTTGCGAATTTAAAGAAAAGGAAGTCTCGGAGAAAAAAATGATCTTTACCATTTTATTCGCCATTAAATTTCGAGTTAGAACGCTACTTTCTAGAAGTTTCGGTGTCCGGTCGAAATTTGAAAAGTTCAACAGGGGGGGTATTACGAATTTTTCGAATTTTCAGGATTGGTTTTAAAAGCTCATATCTCCTAAACTAATGCGAATTTTGCAATTCCAAAAGCAGCGTCGCGTTCAGGGGAGTAAGTACATTTAGAAAAATGATCATTGGCCTCATTCGGACGAACAATACGGCTTACAGACGGTTTTTCTCTTTTCAGTAAATTTTCAATATTTGTGAAATACGGTCATTTTTGACTGGCTGTATCTTCTAAACTATTAACCCCAGGGGGCTGAAATCTGCACGGCAGATGAAGAGTACTCTACTGTTTCCTTTCGTATTTACGACTGGTATTTTAAGTATGGCAAACGAAAGAAGAACGGCAACAATATACGTTACTTTTCGGGCTAAATCTGCGAATTCATGAACGTTTTTGCGAATTTAAAGAAAACGAAGCTTTGGAGAGAAAAATGATCTTCACCATTGTAATCGCCATTAAATTTCGAGTTAGGACGCTAGTTTCTGGAAGTTTCGGTGTCCGGTCGAAATTTGAAAAGTTCAACAGGGGGGGGGTATTACGAATTTTTCGAATTTTCAGGATTGGTTTAAACGCTCATATCTCCTAAACTAATGCGAATTTTGGACATCTACAAGCACCGTCGCGTTCAGGGGAGTAAGTACTTTCAGAAAATTGATCATTGGCCTCATTCGGACTAAAAATACGGCTTACAGACGGTTTTTCTCTTTTCAGTAAATTTTCAATATTTGTGAAATACGGACATTTTTGACTGGCTGTATCTTCTAAACTATTAACCCCAGGGGGGCTGAAATCTGCACGGTGAATAAAGGGTACTCTTCTGTTTCCTTTCGTATTTACGACTGGTATTGTAAGTATGGCAAACGAAAGAAGAACGGCAACAATATACGTTGCTTTTCGGGCTAAAACTGCACATTTTATGAACGTTTTTGCGAATTTAAAGAAAACGAAGCCTCGGAGAGAAAAATGATCTTCACCATTGTAATCGCCATTAAATTTCGAGTTAGGACGCTAGTTTCTAGAAGTTTCGTTGTCCGGTCGAAATTTGAAAAGTTCAACAGGGGGGGGGGTATGACGAATTTTTCGAAATTTGAGGATTGGATTCAAACGCTCATATCTCCTAAACTAATGCGAAATTTGGAATTCTAAAAGCATTGTCGCGTTCAGGGGAGTAAATACATTCACAAAAGTCGCTTCATTCGGACGAAAAATACGGCTTACAGACGGTTTTTCTCTTTTCAGTAAATTTTCAATATTTGTGAAATACAGTAATTTTTGACTGGCTGTATCTTCTAAACTATTAACCCCAGGGGGGCTGAAATCTGCACGGCAGATGAAGAGTACTCTTCTGTTTCCTTTCGTATTTACGACTGGTATTTTAAGTATGGCAAACGAAAGAAGAACGGCAAAAATATACGTTGCTTTTCGGGCTAAAACTGCACATTTTATGAACGTTTTTGCGAATTTAAAGAAAACGAAGCCTCGGAGAGAAAAATGATCTTCACCATATTAATCGCCATTAAATTTCGAGTTAGGACGCTAGTTTCTAGAAGTTTCGGTGTCCGGTCGAAATTTGAAAAGTTCAACAAGGGGGGGTATGATGAATTTTTCGAATTTTCAGGATTGGTTTTAAACGCTTATATCTCCTAAACTAATGCGAATTTTGCATATCTAAAAACACCGTCGCGTTCAGGGGAGTGTGTACATTCAGAAAAATCGTCATTCGCTTTTTTCGGACGAAAAATTCGGCTTACAGACGGTTTTCCTCTTTTCAGTAAATTTTCAATATTTGTGAAATACGGTCATTTTTGACTGGCTGTATCTTCTAAACTATGAACCCCACGGAGCTCAAATCTGCACGGCAGATGAACAGTACTCTTCTGTTTCTTTTCTTACTTACGACTGGTATTTTAAGTATGGCAAACGAAAGAAGAACGGCAACAATTTACGTTGCTTTTCGGGCTAAAACTGCGCATTCTATGAAAGTTTTTGCGAATTTAAAGAAAACGAAGTCTCGGAGAGAAAAATGATCTTTACCATTGTAATCGCCATTAAATTTCGAGTTAGGACGCTACTTTCTAGAAGTTTCGGAGTCCGGTCGAAATTTGAAAAGTTTAACAGGGGGGGTATTACGAATTTTCCGAATTTTCAGGATTGGTTTTAAACGCTCATATCTCCTAAACTAATGCGAATTTTGCAATTCCACAAGCAGCGTCGTGTTCAGGGGAGTAAGTACATTCAGAAAATTCATCATTGGCTTCATTCGGACGAACAATACGGCTTACAGACGGTTTTTCTCTTTTCAGTAAATTTTCAATATTTGTGAAATACGGTCATTTTTGACTGGCTTTATCATCTAAACTATTAACCCCTGGGGGCTGAAATCTGCACGGCAGATGAAGAGTACTCTTCTGTTTCCTTTCGTATTTACGACTGGTATTTTAAGTATGGCAAACGAAAGAAGAACGGCAACAATATACGTTGCTTTTCGGGCTATAACTGCGCATTTTATGAACGTTTTTGCGAATATAAAGGAAACGAAGCCTCGGAGAGAAAAATGATCTTCACCATTGTAATCGCCATTAAATTTCGAGTTAGAACGCTAGTTTCTAGAAGTTTCGGTGTCCGGTCGAAATTTGAAAGTCCTCAAACTATTACTGAATTTTCTTTGAATTTCAGGATTGGTTTAAGCGATCATAACTCTAAACTAATGCGAATTTTGCAAATCTAAAAGCAGCGTCTCATTAGGGAGTAAGTACATTTAGAAAAATGATCATTGGCCTCATTCGGACGAACAATACGGCTTACAGACGGTTTTTCTCTTTTCAGTAAATTTTCAATATTTTTGAAATACGGTCATTTTTGACTGGCTGTATCTTCTAAACTATTAATCCCAGGGGGCTGAAATCTGCACGGCAGATGAAGAGTACTCTTCTGTTTCCTTTTGTATTTACGACTAGTATTTTAAGTATGGCAAACGAAAGAAGAACGGCAACAATATACGTTGCTTTTCGGGCTAAAACTGCGCATTTTATGAACGTTTTTGCGAATTTAAAGAAAACGAAGCCTCGGAGAGAAAAATGATCTTCACCATTGTAATCGCCATTAAATTTCGAGTTAGGACGCTACTTTCTAGAAGTTTCGGTGTCCGGTCGAAATTTGAAAAGTTCAACAGGGGGGGGGGTATTACGAATTTTTCGAATTTTCAGGATTGGTTTAAAGCGATCATATCTCCTAAACTAATGCGAATTTTGCAATTCCAAAAGCAGCGTCGCGTTCAGGGGAGTAAGTACATTCAGAAAAATCATCATTGCTCATTCGGACGAACAATACGGCTTACAGACGGTTTTTCTCTTTTCAGTAAATTTTCAATATTTGTGAAATACGGTCATTTTTGACTGGCTGTATCTTCTAAACTATTAACCCAGGGGGCTGAAATCTGCACGGCAGATGAAGAGTACTCTTCTGTTTCCTTTCGTATTTACGACTGGTATTTTAAGTATGGCAAACGAAAGAAGAACGGCAACAATATACGTTGCTTTTCGGGCTAAAACTGCGCATTTTATGAACGTTTTTGCGAATTTAAAGAAAACGAAGCCTCGGAGAGAAAAATGATCTTCACCATTGTAATCGCCATTAAATTTCGAGTTAGGACGCTAGTTTCTAGAAGTTTCGGTGTCCGGTCGAAATTTGAAAAGTTCAACAGGGGGGGGGTATTACGAATTTTCGAATTTTCAGGATTGGCTTTAAACGCTCATATCTCCTAAACTAATGCGAATTTTGCAATTCTAAAAGCACCGTCGCGTTCAGGGAGTAAGTACATTCAGAAAAATCATCATTCGCTTCATTCGGACGAAAAATACGGCTTACAGACGGTTTTTCTCTTTTCAGTAAATTTTCAATATTTGTGAAATACGGTCATTTTTCACTGGCTGTATCTTCTAAACTATTAACCCCAGGGGGCTGAAATCTGCACGGCAGATGAAGAGTACTCTTCTGTTTCCTTTCGTATTGACGACTGGTATTTTAAGTATGGCAAACGAAAGAAGAACGGCAACAATATACGTTGCTTTTCGGGCTAAAACCGCGCATTTTATGGACGTTTTTGCGAACTTAAAGAAAACGAAGCGTCGGAGAGAAAAATGATCTTCACCATTGTAATCGCCATTAAATTTCGAGTTAGGACGCTAGTTTCTAGAAGTTTCGGTGTCCGGTCGAATTTTGAAAAGTTCAACAGGGGGGGTATTACGAATTTTTTGAACTTTCAGGATTGGTTTTAAACGCTCATATCTCCTAAACTAATGCGAATTTTTCTATTCTAAAAGCAGCGTCGCGTTCAGGGGAGTAAGTACATTCAGAAAAATCATCATTCGCTTAATTACGACGACAAATACGGCTTACAGACGGTTTTTCTCTTTTCAGTTAATTTTCAATATTTTTGAAATACGGTCATTTTTGACTGGCTGTATCTTCTAAACTCTTAACCCCAGGGCGCTGAAATCTGCACGGCAGATTTTTTTAGTTGCGCCGGGATGAAATCCAAGACCGTGCGTAAATTATCGTAAGCTGAACCAAATTAGAAAATCAGAATATTTTCCGTTGCGAACATGGAGGAGAGGATAGAGGCAGTAGCGGCAGCTAAGATTATTACTACATTGGAATTTTCAAAATGTTATCATCAGATATCGCTCACTCCGAGAGCGCAAAGATATGCGGCGTTCTGTACAAGCTTTGGCACTTATAGGCCATTAAGATTGCCCTTCGGGCTAAAAAACGCACCTTTTCAGTGTAGTAGGATGATGGCAGCTTTATTAGCAGGATGCGCAGAATTTGCAGTCCCATACTTGGATGACATCGCCATTTATAGCGATACATGGCAAGTACACCTTAGACATTTAGAGCAGGTGTTTCTAATATTAGAGAAAGCGAAGTTGCATGTGCTGCCAAGCAAGTGTAAATACGCGCGTAAGAATGTGCAATACCTAGGCTACCTGGTTGGTTGTGGCATGTTGCGGCCGGTAGAGGCCAAAGTAAAAACTATATAAGAGCACCCCGTACCTTAAACGAAAAAGCAAGTGCGTGCTTTTCTCGAATTAACGGGTTATTACAGGAAATTTATTCCCGATTATGCGAGTATATCAGCGCCATTAACGGACTTATTGCCAGGTCGCGAACGGCAAGGCAGGGTAACGTGGACGCCAGCATGCGAGATGGCATTCGAGAAACTGAGAAACGCTCTCTGTCACGAACCCGTCCATAACGCGCCCGATTTTAATAAGGACTTTATAGTGCAGTGTGATGCGTCAAAAAGAGGTATTGGCATCATTTTGGCTCAGTATAATGATAGAGGAGAAGAAAAACCGGTGTTATACTTAAGTCGTAAATTCACAGATACGGAATGATTACGATGTACAACAGAACAGGAGTGCACAGCCATAATATGGGCTTTGCAGAAACTAAAGTACTATTTGGATGGAAATGCAAAAATTAAAGTGAAAACAGACCACAACCCATTAGTATGGCTAAATAATTGTTCAAATAAGAACCCGAGATTGATGCGTTGGTCATTAATGATCCAAGCATACAATTTAGAGATTATTCATAAAAGGGGTAAGGATCACGTAAATGCTGATGCCTTAAGCCGTATGTTTTACTGATACATGGAACCTGAACTGAACTGGGAATGCGGAGGGCTACACAGAACCGAATCACTTGATTGCATTGTATAAAATCAAGACAAGAGAAAAATCATTGAATATATGTAACAAATTGTTGAAAGTGTATTGTTTGTGTATTCTGTTTGTTTCAAGTGTGTCTTATGTATGTGCAATTATGGGTTCAAAGTGAAGCTCTGAAGACATTGTTGGTTCTGGGGCTATCAGGGAAAGTATCACATCATTTGATTGTGAATACTATGTATATAATTGTAGCAGACTGTATTATCTCAGATGATTTGTAATTTAAGATCGTAGAAAATTGTATATAGTAGAATTAAGGAGGTACGTGAAGTAGGTTAGGCCAAGGTAGTATATAGGTTCCGTAGATAGGTTAGTTATTTATATTAGCTAGATTTTGATGAAAAAATTATGTTGTAAATATAGAGTAGGTTAGAGAGATCAATAGAGTGTGAGCTCAATGGCCAAGTAAATGGTATAATCATATCCAGATCCACAAATCTAGTTGCGGGACGAATTTTTTATTGTGGACACCTCCTGCATAAAAAATTCAAAATAGGGTATGGAGATGTATGTAACGAATTGTAGGGCTACAGCTAGCGACCGTCGGGGCGCCACAAAGGCGCTGCGGCAAGGGATTAGACGCCAGGGGCCAGGCAGGATGTGACACGCCGAGGTATTTTGAGAAATTCTAAGAGCTAGGGAAAGGGATGCCCAAAATGCGGGACAGCGCATTTTTGCCGCGTGCCGCGTGAAAAATTCTTGGAATCCATGGAAATGGATGTCCAAAAATGCCTGGCAACGCGACTAGCGCGGGCCGTGTGCAAAACCCAGTGACGTTTCAGGTCACGTGGGTGGAAGCTATATAAGAGCGAACGCAGAGCGCGGGGGCGGGGTTTGTCGAGCTGAGTGGAACCCTCGTGCGAACGCACAAAACTTGCGCCCAGGGCGGTGCGGAGCCGAGCTAGGCTCATGCGGCAACCCATGTGTTGGGACGCCGTTGTGGACACTATATCCACGGGTGACCGAGGTCGCCGGAGATGTCTGCTGTGTGCATGAGGCTCGCTGAGGAGTGGCGCGGGCCACGAGTCAGATATTTCATTTTTAAGGATCGCTCCGGCGATCAGGGAAGTAAACATCTATCAGAGCTGAGTAACTTAAATTATTACTGTACATATTGTGAATAAACCTGTACATATTTATCTTTGAAGTTCGTGTCTGTGATTACGGTGTATTCCCACGACGTCACACCATTCTGTTTGAATCTACCGAACAGTGTGGTGAAGAGTTATAAAACTTATGTATTAAGATTTCTTTAAAAATCTGCTTTATCAATTTTACATACCTAATTACTAAGAGGCGGATTTTAACACCTTCACCGTCCTGCGATCCGTATGTGGTTCACAAGACATAACACGCTGGTTTTACTACGTCCGTGAACCTCATGTGGATCACCAACGTTTACAATTTCTACGGCTAATATTTCCATTGAACGTCTCCTAACTGCACAGATTTTGGCGTGGACTTGCTAGGACGGTCATAGAATTTTAAAACGCACCATGTGTGTGGATAATATTTTTATTGTTGAGAATATTTCAGTAAAACTTTCTTACAGTCAAAAATGTTTGGACGCGGAGAGATATTTTAATGTCCTCATAAAATGTAATTTTTTTCTTTTCTTTCTCTAGAAAAATGCCGTTTAGTATAGAAATTCATTTTGTTACGACAAAAACAAATTATCCATTTTTATACATTTTAAAATTTTTTCGTCGATTTCAACTGTCATTTTTTACCTTTTCCCATATTTTTTAATGCTTTTTTCGCTAATTTCACCGATTTTAATGGGACTTTCTTCAAATAATATTTACGAGATGATACAATGTTCCCCGCAGAATTCTTGAGTACCTATACCTGGTAGCTTATTTGATTTTTTGGCTCAGAAGTAATGATAGCCATTGTATGTAATCTAGGATGTTTGTAACGCCTGTCAGCGCCATTGGCGATTCAGCCAATTTTGGGATAATTTAAGACAGATTTTCGGGTAAAGAACAGACCGAACCAAACGTTTGAAAGCTGAGTTCACTTGAACGAATAGAAGAAGCCTCGATTACATCGGTAACGTATCTAAGAGCTTGACCTGTTCATTCGAACTGGTTTTGCTCTCATTTTTTGTCATTTTCTTTGATTTTAGAGCATTTTAAAAACCTTTTAAGTGCGTTTTATTGATCTCTATGACATTGTTTTAGGTCATCAAAATCCGCCCCTACTAATCGCATTCTTAAGTTCTGTAATTTACTGCTCGCTGGAGGTAACCAAGACCTCGTCCAATATGTCCCTCTAAACAATATTCCATTAACCTCTATGGCCATTTTCTAAAATAATCTCTTTCCTCTAAACAAAACTCCATTATCATAAATGTAACATGCAAACATAGAGATTTAACATATAGAAGACCTACGCATGATGCTGACTTCACGCCACAAAATTGTGAACTAAAACATTATTACGAAAGACGTAACACGTGTCTTACCAAGCAATAAGTATTTATTATAGTATTATTATATATAATGTAACCGGCAGACGTTTTCTCGAACGTTCGACGGGCCCGGCAGAGCTCGATCGGTTGGGCGCCATCCAGTTCTATAAGTTGAGAATGCGTGGAGGCTTCGTTTATTTATTTTTTTTACGTCAAAAAACAGTTAAAAACTGCGTATGACGTGCTATGGGGAAAAGTGAATTGTGTGCACATTTTCAAAATTCTGTGATCCCTACACTAAGTCATATACTACTTAAATTTTGAATTTTTGAAAGGGAGAAAAAAAACTCCTATGTAATAAAATCTATTTTCAAGGATAAACAAGCAATAAATTTTGAATTTTGAAAGGGAGAAAAAAACAACAAAAAACTCCCATGTAATAAAATCTATTTTCAAAGATAAATAAGCAATAAATTTTGGCCCTTATTACTTCCTGCCGCGACAACATGGAAACGATAATTTGAATAATTGTATTTCCCACTGAATTCTAGAAGACGTGCACAGAAAATGAAGTTACATTAATGTCCAGAAGCAAGACAAGGGGCCATCTCAGCATTTGCTCAATGGATCAGGGAAACTGGACGAAAAACCTGATCGAGATGGGGGTCATTGACCCGGAAGCTGTGTTACAATAGTTGTTACAGGTTGTTTATACTCTTGTTTATACAGTGCAAATGGTAATTAATGCATTATGTATCATTGTTAAAATTAATGTTACTTTTCTTGTGATGCTCAGTATAGTCTCTAATTGTATAGAAACAGTTATGCAGCAGAAACGATTTCACTTGGGATTTAAACTTTTCTATTGAATTTAATCGTTTAATGTCATCTGGCAAAGTGTTGTAAAATAATGTACATGTATTGTATGTGAATTTTTTGTAATGAGCTGTTGATACTGTCACCTGATGAATATGATTTCTACGTCGAGTGTTATAGTAATAGACTTCGGCATTTTCTGAAAAAATATTCCCGCCCTTGAGCAAGTCATTTTTTACAAAAACCACTGATTCGTAAATAAAAAGACACGGTAATGGTAGAATTCCTAGATTAATGAAGAGAGGCTTACATGAATCACGTGGGTGGGATTTGGTTATTATTCGTACAATTCGTTTTTGTAATCTAAAAGTCTGGGAGCTATAAGATGTATTTCCCCAGAATATTATGCCATATCTCAGGCGGGAATGAACATTCGCGAAGTATACACAACGAGCAGTATGAAGACTGACTGAATTTGCAAGAATTCTGAACGCGTAGCATAATGAACTTAATTTTGTGTTCAATTCATTTAAATGGACGTTCCATTTAAGGTTAGACTGAATTGAGAGACCTAAAAATTTTGTTGCCTTAACATCAGTCAATGGTACACTGTTCATTTTCAATGGAGCACAGAATTGTTTATTTGATATGGAAAACTGCATTAAAACCGTTTTCTTTTCGTTTACTATTAATTTGTTATTTCGGAACCAATTTGAAACATCTGATATTGTACTATTTACGGTTTCTTTATTGCAAAGGATGTTCGTATCATCCGCAAAGAGAACCGTTCTTCCGTTTCGAATCGTCGAGGGCATATCTTTTACGTAAAGTAGGAACAGAATAGGGCCTAAAATCGATCCTTGGGGAACTTCACATGCAATGGGCAAAGAGTCGGAAAGGTGCGTACGTAATGTTCCATCATTCCAGTAAGGTATTTCAAGGAGGAGGAGGAAGGATGTTGCAATAATAATTCAGAATTTAACGACAGGTTTATTTCTGGTCCAAAACCAGGGAATTTACATGACGAAAAAAGAAACGGGGTGAAGAAATGACTATCACCCTACCCGTTGAGCTCAACTTGTTAAATGAAATTCTTAAAATCACAAAATCTACGTCCTAACACTTTGACGTCTTTTCCAATCTCCTTGTTCGCGTCTTCGCGCAGCGCCGCAGAGCTCTCCTCCCCCCTCCCCGAGTTACCCCTTCTTAAGAAAAACGCTCCCTCCCAATGTTCCTATAATTCTAATTGGCCAAAGTATACTACGTTCTAAATTTCTCTCGCCCAATCACCATGCGAGGATCTCTGGAAATTTCCACAAGATTAAAATGTTGTATATCTCACGCTGGGTGCGTGCACGTGTGGGGAATCTCTCAGAGTTCGTAATTTTGAAAGTTATTTCTAATAATAAACATTGGCTAAAAGGCACCCTCTCGCTGGGGCGAGCGCAGGTCAGTGGGTTTTGTTTATAGGACGCCTGTGACGCCGGGGTGGCGAGGGTGCACCGAGGGCCAGGCAGACAGCTGCCTGTCGTAAATCTTTCGCGGGTCGCTGAGAAGGGAAGTCCCCCGGACGAGTGGCGTCTTACAAAGGCGGCATTCAGTGACCGTTGTTTCTCAAAATGTTATAATCTCATTACAATAATTCCGTCGATTCGAAAGTGTCGCCACAATAAATCTTCGCGACTGTTCGTGCGAATTAGCTTTCTTATAACTAATCAAAAAATCTATATTTGACAATTACAACAATAACACATTCCTCAGGAGTAACAGAAATACCAGCGAGAACTAAAAACAAATACTCACCAAAGAAACGATCATAGATTCCGGATGAAGAACAGATTACTCACCAGAAGGTCACTATAATCTTCATGAGAGAGTTGCCCGCCAAATTGTAAGGAAAGTCATGCTCTTTAGCGCAGACAGACTTTTCAACTACAGAGAAGTTTGTCTCAGAAGGAACCACCATGGAACCACTTTGACAGATCAGAAAATAAATGAACGTCATATTGGACGATAACATTGGAAGATCCAATGCTATTAACTTGTGAGCCAATTGCAAACGAACGAATTGGCGAACTGAGCCCGTGGACATAACTTACAGTAATGCTGCCTGCTGCCAGAAGCCAAGTAGTAGCTGTCAAAACGGTCTCTTCTGTCACCTTCCTTAATACCCCCTTTGATGCCAGGTTTTTGGTCAAATGACTCGGGCAGAAGATTACATTAGCTCGATGAGTGGCATCCGTATTAACAATGGATATCACCATTTTTATTACAGTTGAAATGTTCCCACTATAATGGAGAGTATGAGGTCCTCTTTCGACACCAATAGAAAGATCAAGTTACAAGTACATGCAATGGTGCGCTGTAATTCTTTATTTGAAATTACATGGTACACTTATCATGGAATTTCATGATTATTCTTGTCACGTTAATATAAAAAAATTTGTATTTCATTTAGGTTAAATATTTCCATTCAGTAAATTGTAATTTCAGTAACTCTGATGAGCTTTTTAGAAGACGTTATCCGTCGATTTCCTCCGCAGACCGCAATCTTCCAGCACAACCTTTCTCTTCGCAGGTCACAGGCGAAATGGACGAGAATCCGTTTCTTCATCGTAATCTCTGAGAGCTTGTCGAAGAAATTTGTGATTGGTCGGTGCGTTGAAGTGAATAATTTCTGAAGCGGTGGCAATTATCTGCACCTTCTAGTGGTCCATACGAGTACTCTTATCATAGCTACAGCGCTCCACAGTGACAAGAAGTTAAGTTGCAAATATTC
Source organism: Teleogryllus occipitalis (assembly GCA_011170035.1). NCBI lineage: Eukaryota > Metazoa > Arthropoda > Insecta > Orthoptera > Gryllidae > Teleogryllus > Teleogryllus occipitalis. The sequence goes on along the minus strand of BLKR01011965.1, from coordinate 9,093 downwards.
TAGCTTGTAAACGCTCCGACACTCACGTATTACTGCAGTGGTTTGTTCTTCAAAAAGCTTTGTCAACGCTGTAGTGTCGTTAAAACTCCCGATTGGGCGATCGTGTCCTCTTCTCCTTCCAGTTCCTGACCTTCAAGAGTAATTATATGTAAGAGTTGTTCCATTACAGCATGGAGCAATGACTACTCCATATATATTCATAGCTCCATATATTGCATGTTGCATAGTTTCGTTCGCGAACCTCTAGGAAGTTTTCCTCGGCTACTCAAAAGTATTATGCAAGAAGTGAGCATAATTCTTTAAGTGGCTGCAATCGTTTTGAAGAATATACATATGCAGTACTCACATTTCAACATTCATGCATACGGATGGCATTCCGAAAGTTTCCCGAATGGAAAGGAAGGAATTTACTGTAATGTGCCGTCAACTTTGCCTATTCTATGAAGTCTTATCGCGGCCTCCTAGTTATCTGGTTCAGATCGGTCGACTGGTTTCTTATTGTTGACTCATTGAATCTCAGTTGTGCGTTCGCCGCGATACGTGATGGATCTGTATAGAGAGCACTTTCGGGCAATGATTTTCTGTGATTTTAAAGTTGGTGTAAGTGTTAAAGAATATCTTGAACGGTTGAGAAGTGAATTCAGTGATTCTTCCCCGTCAAAATCTACTGTATATGAATGGTATTCGGAATTTCTGCGGGGGAGAAACTCACTTGATGATGAGCCTCCCGAAGGACGACCACAGACAGCGACGACATAAGAAAATATCTCTTCTCTAATGTACACTATTAACAAAATTACGATTTTTACTAATATTACGATATATGAATGGATGGTTATATGGATTAGTCGTGCATAAGTCTGACACATTGGAAGCTATTGAGTTCTAGCTTGTTACATAGGTCAAAAAGTACCTTAGTACAGTTTTAATGATCATTAATATATTAAAAGTTTTGGAAGTAGTGTACCTATGAATCCAGAAGGATTTTTCTAAACTTCGTAAAAAAAGTCATTGAATATTTTGACAATATTTTTGCACGAATAGAGAAAGAATACTTTTGAATAAGGGGAAGGCACGATTTTCATAAACTTTTGTACTTTTGAAAATATCAAAGGTTTACGTTTTTAATGTTTTCATTCATACTTTGTTACATTTTAACGATGTACCTGCAGAACATTGTGATCATTTTGATCGCGAAATATTGCCACCGCTGAAATTGTGATCGCCGAACTTTGTATACGCTGAATTTTGCTGTCGCAATGTTTTTGTCCGCAGACCTTTTTGTCCGTGGAACGTTGTGACTCTGAAACTTTGTGACTGCGGGACTTTGTGACTGCAGATCTTTGCGACCGTTGAATTTGCTACTGCGGAGCGTTGTCACTGTGGAACTTGGGGATCGTGGAAAAGCGACAGTGAAGTTTGTGACCGCAGATTTTTCTGATCACAGAACTTTGTATTTATCTTCATTAACGCAGAATTTTGCGGTCGAGAAACGTTGGGATAATAGAATGATTTCTAACCCTGGCGACGAAGTTTTATGCACACCGAACTTTGTGACAACTGAACTTTGAGACCGTGACATTTGTGAGTATTGAACGTTGCGGTCGTGAAACTTTGAGACAGTGCAACTTGTAACTGAGAAGCTGCACGAGCGTAGAGCTCTCTGACCACGGGTATTTGTGACCACAGAACTCTTTTACCCCGGAACTGTAGGGACTCAGTGCTCTCTGACCGCAGAACGCGTGACTGCGGAGCTATGTGACCGCAGAGACTGCCAGAAAGGTGGAATTTTGTGACCGTGGAATTTTGTGACCCTGAAATGTTGTAACCGTGGAACTATGTGATCGTGGAACTTTGCGACCGCGAAGTTTTGCGACCGCGGAACTTTGCAATCACGGAACTTTGAGACCGGAATTTTACGACTGCGGAACTGGGCGACCGCGAACTGTGGAATTTTGCGACCGGAACTTTTGTCTGTGGAACTTTGTGATGCAGCGCTTTGTCACTGCGGAAGTTTTTGACCGAAAACCGTTTTGACCGTGGAACTTGCGACTGTAAAATTTTGCAAGGGCATAGCTTTCAGAACGCGGAACGTTGTGTCAGAAGAAATTAGTGATCGTGGAACTCTGAGACCGGGGAACATTGTGACCATGTAACGTTGCGACCGCCGAACTTTGCAAACGTGGAAGTTTGCGACCATAGAAGTTTGTGGCCGTGGAACAATGTGATTGAGGAATGCAATCGTGCGATCGATCGAACGATGCGATCGTGTATCTTAGTAACCGTGTGGGAAGTTTGGACCATGCCCGCGAAGCGTTAATACCGCAAAGCTTAGTGACTGCGGAGCATTTAGAACGCAGAACGTTTTGAACGGAATGTTGTAACCACGGATTTTTATTTTTGCCACTGTAGAGTTTTGTAACCTCATGATTTCTAGATGCAGAACGTTGTGGCTGTGGGAATTTCCGAACGTGAAACCTGTGACCGCAGTCCATCGGGCCCACAGAAATTCGAGATCGCAGAACATTCGGTTCGCGGAAATTTGTGGCCGTGGAACTTGTGACGGCGAACATTGTGAACGCAGAACGTTGCGACCGTGCAACTATTCAACCGTGTAACCTGTAATTACGGACCTTTCTTAGCGCAGAGGTTTATGTCTACGGAGCTTTGTGTGTGCTGTGGTTTCTGATCGCGAACATTTTTATTTGGAAGATTGTGTCCGTGCATCTTTGCGACGTGGTTCTTTGTGACCGTGGAATCTACGACAGCAGGGCTTTGTTACCATATAGCTTTCTGGACGTGGATTATTGTGGTTGTGGAAGTTTGCGTCCGTAGAACCTGACTGCCGGTGTTTCTGACCGCGAAACTGTATCGCCAGAAATTTTGAACGCGGAACTTCGTGACCCGGACCTTGTGAACGGAGAGCTTTGTGTCGCAGAACATTGTGACCGACGAACTTAGCAATTTTGAAAGTTGTGATTCCGGAGACTTGTAACAGCAGAGCAATCTGACTGCGGAATTTTGAGATCGTGGAACTTTGCTGCCGTGAAACTTATGACTGTGGATCTTTGTGAGCACAGAGCTTTCTCACGGAATTTTTTTGACCTCGGAATATTCTGAGTGTTGAACGTGTGACTGCGGAACTTTGTGATCGCAGAGATTCCGGACTTTGTGATTGCAGATCTTTGTCAACGCCCACCTATCTGACTTGTTGGGGTTGTACCTAACTGTGATGTTTCGTAGCTACTTTTTTCGGCATTTAATATTTGAACTTACCATCCATTGCTATTGAAGTTGCCAGTGGTTATGGGTAGTCTCGGAGGGCTGTACCTTGTGCTGCCCCCTCTTCTACTACCACCCCCTCTTTTGCCCCATCCTCTGCCACCTCCGCTGCCCCCTCCTCTGCCCCCTCCTCCGCCCCCTCGTCTTCCCGCTTTTGGATTTGGTTCTGCCTCCGGCGCCAGTAGCACCAACACTACGCCCAGCAGCACTGCGCATGTACAAAACGAATGCAAACACAAATGTAATAATGGTCAAACAAAGCAATGAAGTTCGGAATGGATCACTTGCATTCATTCCAGAAAAAGAAGAGATAAGAAAAGAAAAAAAAGAAAAGAAACGAAAAACAACTGTTGAAGTTGCAAAACACTGAATATCTGAAAAATATAAGGGGAATTAATTTTACAAGAGGTTTATATATTTAATAGCTATTTACTCAACGAACACTAAATGGAAACCAGTAGTGCTAAAGAATGGCACAAAAAAGTGAGTTTCCTGTTCTCTTATCGTTGGCCTAGATTTTTGTTTTCCCCCACCCTCTTCCCAGATGCTATTAATCGGCGCCTGAAAAACTTACTGATGCCCTTCGTGGTTTCCATAGCACCTCTGAGGATATTTCCAGTTAAAAGCACTTTCACAATATTCGAATGTCGCATAGATCTATCTCAGCCTTGTACTTTAACAAATAATTTCCCTTCCGACATCTTAGTGCTGGAAGCGTTCTGGGTCTAGGGATCCAGTTCCTCCATTACTCATATTGCATCTTATAGTCTAGTCGGTAGATACATTTTACCTGGAGAAAGGGCATTCAAACTTTTTCTTTCGCTATGCTGTATGAACCCAGGCACTAGTTAAAAAACCCCAAGTTTTCGATCTCCCAAACCCTGTGCTAACTCCGAAAGGACCGAAAAACCGGCATTTTCTGACTATTTTCCTTTTTTCTCTATAACTCTTCAACCCTAAGTCTTGATAAAATGATTCATTCAATTTTAAAGAAGATAAAATTTCCTTTAACTTTTGTATGAAACATTCTTTTCGAAACCTACCAAGCGAGCGACCATTCAATCGAAAATTACCAAGCGAGCTACTGCTTAAAAAAACTATTTTTTTCAATTCTCCAACATGTGTGCAAAAATATACTGTTCGTAGTTATATAATCAACATAACATAAATATAATTATTATTACAAGTAATAGTATTTATCTCATCGTCGGTGTAAAACCGTCTCTCACAAATGCCCCCAATGTTGAAAGTATTAATAAAAAAAATCGATGCGTGTGTTCGTATTCCAGTAAACTCTTCAACGCAGAAACAGTGGTATTTCAACAAATCTTGATATACATTGTTACTGGGGAATTACAACGTAGAAAAGAATACTGTGGGAGTTAGACACCCCTAGACGTGTGGGTGCGAAGGGAGTGAAATAAAAGAAATCATTATGCGACCCGCAATGGCTACGCCCCGTGTAATGTTGAAAATGTTTTTGAGGCTTCGTGAGAAGTGTGAGAATTCTGATTTGGTGTTCTTGACGTTCTTATGAGAAGAAATAAAAGAGGTTATCCTCGTCAACATATTATTTTTATTAAGATAGCTGGCTTTCGACGACTTTGCCGTCATTATCAGTCTCGCTGCTTTCGGCAAAAGTCGGTAGCCTGTGCACAGTCTACCGACTTTTGCTGAAAGCAGCGAGACTGATGACAGCAAAGCCGTCTAAAGCAGGCTATCTTAATAAAAATAATATGTTGAAGATGGCCTCTTTTATTTCTTTTCATGATAAGTGCCCCCAAAAATCAAAGCATCCGATTGAAACTCTCAAAGCCACAAGGTCATTCAGATTGATTGGGAAATATCGATTTTGAAGAAAATCGGTTGAACGGTTTAGGCGCTAGCGTTGACCACAGACCGACTTTTCGCCGTCAATCAATTTTTCGGTATCAAGAATAAACAAAACATGGATTCTGTCTACACCATGTGTTAGAGGATTTTGTTTTCTAAATTTAGCAACATGATTTATCCACGTTTTCGCTACCAGAGCTCCGCAATAAGTTTTTTTTATTTATTTTGGCGAAAATTCGTTTTCCGGCGCACGATTCTATAACTTTCTCTTCGTACGAAGAACTTCCTAAAGCGAGAAAGTAAAAACATTTTTCGCTATCAGGAACCCCGCTAGTGAATGCACCTCATAGAAACAAAAATAAAAGCTCGTTTCAGCTTTTGAATTTAGAAATTCTTCATTTTTAAATGATAAATATAAATTATTAAAAATGCTGGACAATTATTCGGCAATAAAAAAGCCTTTATTCGTTATAAGACTAGTTTATGTTCATCCATGCCTGTTGAATGTTTTCTTTTGCAGGTTTTATACATTTGCCAACTAGGTGTTTATTGTCTGATGATATGTTTGAACAATAAGCTGTATTAAAAGGAAATACAATTTCTTTGTATTGGAAAAATTTTGGATATCATTTAATATGTGAAAATGTTTATACATATGGTTACAATACACCAGGGGCGGGTCCAGCCAATCACTTGGGGGGGGGGGCATCGTAGATTTTTGTTCCCTAATGAAACGTTTCTATTAATTACTGATAAATGTTTACCGTAACCAATTTCAGAATTTATAAACAATTTGGGCGCCAAGAAAAGGTTAAACTTGAATTCCTGATTATCTATTACTGACTTCGGATATATTACAAATAAATGTACAAATCAAATTACAAATCCCGCTAGCTCGGTCGACGGGTTCTTATGAAATAATTGTTGCTACTTACTCCGCAACCAATTACTCAATCTGCCATCCATACGGAGTGGCAAGGAATCTGAAAATAATTCTAATATGTCTACTCAAGGATTGCACGTGATAGAAAATAAGAATTAGCTTTCTTTCAAACTATGAATTATAATTTATTATGAATGCCAAAAGTTATAAGACTATCATGGATTAGTACAAGTTATCGTTAAGTCATGACAATTTTCCTCGTTATTGCAATAACAGCGTTAAATAACTTTCTTGCCTCTTCTTGCGCACGTCGCTCGATGTCGCCGCGTAGAATAATCCAATCTTCCTTCTTATCGAAGTCCACGATGATCAAGTCGAAACTTCCTCCAACCACTTCAAAAACACTGCCTAAACTCTTTATCTTGCGCCTCAGGTGCGCACCTATTTCAAACTGATTACTTTCCCAGGTCGGAATAACATGGGAATTCACAATTCACTGATACAATTTCTAAGTCAAATCTTGCAACTCTATCGCGAAAATATTCTAAGTTCACTTTCCAGTTCACTCATGAAAATATTATAAGTCCGAGTTTGCAATGGTACAACACGAAAATTTTACAAGTTCCCGTTGCACACCTAATGCGGAAATATTCTAAGTTCAAGTTCAATGTTCACTCTCACGAAATATCACAAGTCCCGATTTGATAATTAACCTCAAGAAAAACCGCACAAGCGATCCGCTCACCACCACAACACGAGTCGGAATGCCCTAATTCCCAATCTAATCCACCCTTCAAAGTGTTTTTCTCTCTCTTGTTTTTTTCGCGTTGCTATGGTGTACCCTCTGCGTATCTGCACCATAGAAACCCACGTCTTAGGACGAACTCGCGTTGCTATGGTGTACCCCCTGCGTATCTGCACCATAGAAACCCACGTCTTTTGCAATATTTTGACCTTTATTTGCCTAAACAAAAATGTCCGTCATTTTTGCTATGTCACAATAATAAACATATTTATGATTATATTGCATATTATTTATGTACCGTAGATATGATACTATACAATATTAGTGTTTAAATAATTGTATAAATCGAAAACATTTAATAAATTTTTGCCAAATAAAGGAAGGTAAACAAAAACTCTTGACTTTTGGGGGCATGGCCCACAAAGACCCCCCTGTATCCGCCAGTGCAATTCATAACAAAAATTGTTCAGAAATTTGTATGATTGTCAATTAGTAATTTACTCTAATTGACAATTACAATATATTGTTGCAATACAAAATTGTTATATATTTACAGTATTTTGAGTATTTGAAGTATTTTAAATACGTATGTATTTAGCACATCAAGTCCTAATATATTTTGTGTATGCGTTTAAAAACTGATTAATAAAGTATTTGGCGAAGTATTTAAACACTAATTTTAAAGTAGGGCCTATTTTGTCTCACTCTGGTAATGAGTTTTACAAACACTGATGACGGAGAGAAATTGTGGTATATATAGTATTATATAATTAAAGACGAGATAGTACGTGCCGTTTAGCACCACTAGTTTATAAAACAACCGTCCGTCTGTCCGTTCGTCCGCCCCTCTGTTAATAACATTAACGCCTAAACTATTCGTACGATTTTTCCAAAACGAATATTCCCCGATCGATCTGGCTTCATTGGAAGCTCTGCGAATTTGAAAAACATGCATTTGTTTTCTGGAGCGCGCTTTACATGAAGCACCTGGGAAATTTTCAAAAATTTTTCAAAAAATGTTTCCAAATTTTTTCTTTAAATTTCTTGTAAGAATAGAGTGAAATACACTTTTAAATGTGGCATAGGTTCAGTTTTTACTGTAAACTCTGAATTTTCGAAAATTGGAAACAATTGACATTTTTACGGTGTCTTCCTACAATTACAAAATTGAAAATAGGGATTTTTACCTCAAATGAAATTTGTTCTCCAAAATTATGTGTTCATTATGATCATGTAGATTTTTCGAAAATTTTATTAGTTTTCCAGCAATATTAAGAGAAATACGTGCAACACTAAAAAGCACGAAAAACAAACTTTTTACACAAACGGCTCCATTTTTTTTCATTAAACTTTTTATGAGATAGTGTTAAATGCGCTGCATATGATGACATTAACCCCATTCTGCTCGATTCTTTTATTTCAGATATTACACAATTGTAATTTTTTTTACATCTTTTTCACATCGCGTCGTTAATATTTACAATGCCGGCATTTGTATACACTATCGCATTTATGTGCTTAATATGACGTCTAACAAGGTTTTTCGGAAGCTATACTACACAGAAGGCTTGGAAAGCCCATTTTGTTATCCGTATATTACGGAAAGCTACATGTAACAGGAAAATGCAGATTTAACACGTCTTTGGTTCCTCCTCTGAATACGGAGTAGCTTGCTGGGATTCTTAGGGAATGCCAGATTAAAGAGTTAATACGAGTAATGAAAAAAGCGACAAAATTCTCGAACATAAAACACGGGGAAAACATCAACTGCAGTTGATGATTCCCATGGGAATCATTAGTTACACGTAGAACGGCAGCACGACTAAGTGCCCTCTACAAGGCGTACACAAAGCAATCGGCATGGGCAGCCATCAGCGAATGCTAAATCGACATCAGGCATTCAGGAATGAAAAACCTGCTTATATGTTTCTTTTAGGATGTCTACGTCTATTGAAGAAATAAAATTCACAAAATATTGCACAGACATGGAAACAATGCCGCCGCAGTTTTCGTTACCAGATGGTAACGCTGAGCAGTAATGGGTTTAGTAGGGGCGAACATTCGTACGAAATAAAATGTAGGAAGCAAGGAACAGATACAGGAAAATTCAGCTTTGTGATTAGGACCATTGTTGACTGGAACAATTTAAGCAATGCAATCTGCAGAGGTTCCAGCGACCCTTTCCAGAAGCAAGTGAGTTATGTGTTCGAGATTTCTTAAGAGCGTATGTGTAGAATACTGTAAGGTGCAATGACGGCCAACAAAAGAGCGGGCAAAATGCGATGTATATGCGAGTACTTACCGTTAATGAATAAACTTGTGATTATTGAAGGGAGATATATAGATTTGG
>BLKR01011964.1:0-25181 GCA_011170035.1 Teleogryllus occipitalis | reverse complement strand
TTTATTTATTTATTTATTTATTTATTTATTTATTTATTTATTTATTTATTTATTTATTTATTTATTTATTTATTTATTTATTTATTTATTTATTTATTTATTTGTTTGTTTATTTATTTATTTATTTATTTAACGTCAAAAAACAGTTAAAACTGTGTATGACGTGCTATGGGGAGAAGTAAATTCTGTGCACATTTTCAAAATTCTGTGATCCCCACACTAAGTCATATACTACTTGAATTTTGAATGAAAAGAAAGCTCCCATGTAATAAAATCTATTTTCAAGGATAAATAAGCAATAAATTTTGGGCTCTTATCCATGACGTCCTTCGTCAAGGAATAATACTTCCTGCCGCGACAACATGGAAACGATAATTTGAATAACTATATTTCCCACTAAATTCTAGAAGATGTGCACAGATAATGAAGTTACATTTACATCCAGAAGTAAAGCAAGGGGCCATCTCAGCATTTGCTCAATGGATCAGGGAAACTAGACCAAAAACCTGGTCGAGATGGAGGTCATTGACCCAGAAGCTGCAATACAATACTTGTTACATATTGTTTAGAATTATACAGTCCAATGGTAAATAATACATTAAATATCACTGTTAAAATTAATGTTACTTTCCTTATGATGCTCAGTATAGTCTCTAATTGTATAGAAGCAGTTATGCAGTAGAAACAATTTCACTTTGGATTTAAACTTTTCTATCGAATTTAATCGTTTAATGTCATCTGACAAAGTGTTGTAAAATAATGTACATGTATTGTATGTGAACTTTTTGTAATGAGCTGTTGATACTGTCACCCGATGAATATGATTTCTACGTCGAGTGTTATAGTAATAGACATAGGCATTTTCTGAAAATATATTCCCGCCCTTAAGCAAGTAATTTTTGACAAAAATTACTGTTGATTCGTAAATCAACAGACAAGGTAATGGTAAAATTCCTAGATTAATGAAGAGAGCTTTACAAGAATCACGTGGGTGGGATTTGGTTATTATTTGTACAATTCGTTTTTGTAATCTAAAAGTCTGGGAGCTATAAGATGTATTTCCCCAGAATATTATGCCATATCTCAGGCGGGAATGAACATTCGTGAAATATACACAACGAGAAGTATGAAGGCTGACTGGATTTGCAAGAATTCTGAATTCATAGCATAATGAACTTAATTTTGTGTTCAATTCATTTAAATGGACGTTCCATTCAAGGTTTGACTGAATTGAGAGACCTAAACATTTTGTATTCTTAACATCAGTCAATGGTACACCGTTCATTTTCAATGGAGCACAGAATTGTTTATTTGAAATGGAAAACTGCATTAAAACCGTTTTATTTTCATTTACTATTAATTTGTTATTTCGGAACCAATTTCAAACATCTGACATTGTACTATTTACGGTTTCTTTATTGCAAAGGATGTTCGTATCATCCGCAAAGAGAACCGTTCTTCCGTTTCGATTCGTCAAGGGTATATCGTTTACGTAAAGTAGGAACACAATAGGGCCTAAAATCGATCCGTGAGGAATTCCACGTGCAATGGGCAAAGAGTCGGAAAGGTGCGTACATAATGTTCCATCATTCCTGTAAGGTATTTCCACTCTCTGAGATCGTTGTTTACGGTACGAACATAACCAATCTAGAGCAATACCACGGATTCCATATGAAGGTAAATTTTAAAGTAAAATGTCATAATCAATGACGTCAAAAGCTTTCGAGAGATCTAAAAATAATCCAATAGGTGCTTCGTTTTGATCCAATGATGAGGCGACATCTTTAAGAAAAGAAAATTTGGCTGTTTCCGTTGATTTTGATTTTCTAAATTCGTGTTGGCAATCTGAAAGCGCGTCGTGTTTACTGAGAAAGGTTATGGATGGAATATACTATTTTAGTTATATACCATCTGAACCCGTGTTAATACATCGTACACAAGGAGAGCTGTAGGAAAGTTACCACAGATAATATTGCGTTTTCATAAATATTCCATGTTTTATATTCACCAATATTGTAATGAACCGTCCTCCTCATATCTAAAAAACAAATATAATCGCCCCTCGTTAGGCGCACCAAAATATGTAATGAACCACTACCTGCTCTAAGTGTGTGTAAGTGGTAAGGATAAAACAAGAAAGAAGTAAGAAAGATCGCGCGCGGTCCGTGGCCCGTTTGTTAGGGTACTGCACCGGCTTTCGCATGATGTTGTTCGGAGAAACCACGGAAAACTACCGATCAGAGCAGCCGGCCGCTAGAATTCTCCTTCAGACAGCAACTGAATTCGACCTAGCTTACAAACTAGTGTCGAAAAATGCTGCCAAAGTCGGGACTCGAACCTAGGACCTCCCGGTCAGAGGAACTGCTGTGACATCAATTGATGCCCTGAGGAATTTCTCCCGACTGAACTTCTCACGACACGCTGACATTTTATTTATCATACGATGTGCATATTCATGTGTGCTTTAATTTAATTAATTATTTAAAATATTCATAGGGTGTGAGTTGTTCTAATTGCTGATCAATATCTGTACTTATCACTTGTGCAATATCTGTGACTGAGCATGTTTGTAATATCTGACAGGTAAAATTTATTGATAGATACGCGGGTTAATGATCGATTTGATTATAATATTGATGAAAGAAGAAATATGTCATGTAATTTTTTTGTAAGCTGCATTATTTGTACTTGTGTTTAATGTTTTCTACGTTGTTAGCTGATATTTCTTAAATGAGAAGTAGTATTATCTACAGTACGTTATGTAATAGATCCATGTATCTCGATCTGTAATTATTACAAGCGGTGAATTTCCTTGAATACTTTAATTAATTATTTAAAATGTTCTTAGGGAGGGAATTTGTTAAAATTGCTGATATACATTCATCACTTCTGCAATACGTGTGAATGAGTATATTTGTTTAGCATAAGTCACATTCCATTGGGAGGTAAGATTTATTGGTGAACATGTTGGCTAAAGTTACTGAAAAGCTAAATTCAATTATGTACAGAAAATTATGTATTGATGTATCTCGCTCTGTTATGATTACACCCAGTGCATTTCCGTGAACATTCTAAATAATTATTTAAAATATTCACAGAGCAAATATTATTTAAAATATTCAAAACGCATTCTATGTGAGTATTCTTTCATTTCTATTAGTCTATAAAATTCCATCACAACCTTGATTGCATTTAACAAAAATTGTGTATACTTTATTTCAATCATTTCTTTCTTTTACACATTGAAATTGCACATTCTTTTATTATATATCGGTGTATTGGAAAATTGTACGGCCTATCTTATTTATTTCCTCCCACAATCTTGCATCTTATCTAATACAGGACAAACCCTCCTCTACTTTTTCTTGGGTTTATAAACCCAAGCAAAGCAGGCGGGGAGAGCGGGTGGGCAGTCATTAGGGAGTTTCATCTTCAGGCGCAAGGTGACATATTTAAATTGTATTGATCACGTGACTAACGACATTATACGGTCGTAAGGAACAAGTTCAGATGAGCTTTAGGAAATGCGTCACTGTATTGCGCATTATAACCAAAGAAGCATTTCAAGCGTTGAACAAAGAATTAAATAACATAATGTGTCTAGACAATTGGTGACATATATGAACGAGTTACTGTGAGCAAATCGTCATCATGCAAGAATTTTTAGATGTGCCAGCCCTGCGTGATGACTATGCAGTCTGAGATTATTAATTCGATATTCTTGAGAGTAAAGGGAACAACAGCGTTCATTATTAGCCCATTTTATCCTAGCATGAAGTTATTTATGATTTCAACTTCTTTTCCACGATTCTATTAACTGTCATCTTTTTCATGTTTTTCTGTTAATTCTTGCCATGTATATGTTTGAAAGGATAAATTGAAACTACCTATGAGATTCGGTTTATAAGCGTTAGAAACACGCGACAGTACATGTTTTTCTCCGGTAATTTTGTCAAGGTGAACTTAGAGTACACCATTTAAGAAAGGATAAGGTCGTATCTCAGGCTTATAGATGTGCATTATTTATGAAGAGGTGAGGTGATACCTTAGACGTAACTTAAAGGTCGGGGACTTTAAAGCATTTAGCCTCCTCCTCACTTTAAGGGCTAAAACTCCTTACCCTTGATTATTGGTACTTGATACTCTTGATTGTTAAGTACTCCTTTAGTACGACAGTCGAACGCCCTAACCTTTTAGACATTTCAACATTCTATATTTAAAGAAATTAAATTTATAGCCAATTTAACGGTACTTTATAAGAAAAAGCGAGCTTCTGGCATCCCAATATGATATATGAATTGGTGTATTGATAACCTGTTTCACTGTAAAAACTGCAATGACTCACGGAAGTACAGTTATAACAGAAACTTCAATAAGAAGCAGACAAGTGTATGTAACCCAATGCCTTTATCAAACTTATGTGATTGTTATTTTCATGTTTTAAAGAAATAAAGGCTTTGTTCATTATAATTTTGTCTTCCTTCTTATTATATGTTGCTCTAATTTTCTAAATTGTTACGAAATGACATTTAGATGAAATTGTGCGTCATGAATTAAAAAGAGGCCAGGTGTTATGGCCAGGAAGAGAACCAATATTTATCGGATATTATCGTTCAAAACGGGTTTCGAAAGTTATTGTTTTGTTGGTCTGCGAAATCGAAGATATCAATCGTTCCCTCCACGAAGTTGCGCTGCGCATATATGTGCCAACAATTTCTCTGGTCCCAGATCGCCGAGCCGTCTAACACCTGGCCTGATATCTCGTGTTACATTCTTCCACCGAACCATCTGTAAACCGATTTCGCTCACCTCGTGCAAACAAGGACTGAAAAATTTCGATTGATATCCGTATCTGGCTAATTGATCACTTTGAGATCGTTTTGCGCCAGTTTCAATCCCGCCTTCCCACTTGACTTGCGCGATCTCTCCGTCAATCACTCCGCCCGCCTACGCACCTGTCCACCCTGTTTCTGCCCGCCCGGTCCGCTCCGCCTGCCCCGCCCAGCCCTACCCCACCCCAACCCCCCCACCCCACCCAACCCGCCTCGCCCCGCAAGATCTACGCCTCCCCTAGCTCAGTCCTAGCCCCACCAAACCGTCCGCCCTACTGCCCGCCCTACCGCCTGCCCTACCGCCTGCCCTACTGCCCGCTCGACCGCTCGCCCTATGTACCGCCCGCCCTACCACCCGCCCTACTACTTGTTCTACTCCCCGCCCTACCGCCTGCCCTAATGCCCGCTCTACCGCTCGCCCTATGTACCGCCCGCCCTACCACCCGCCCTACTACTTGTCCTACTCCCCGCCCTACCGCCTGCCCTAATGCCCGCTCTACCGCTCGCCCTATGTACCGCCCGCCCTACCACCCGCCCTACTACTTGTCCTACTGCACGCCCTACCGCCCGCCCTACTGCCCGCCATTCCGCCCGCCATACCGCCCGCCATACCACCCGCTGTACCGGCCGCTGTACCGCCCGCTCTGCCGTCCGCCCTACCTACTGCCCGCGCCACCTACCGCCGGCGGTACCTACTGCCCGCACTACTGCCCACCCTTCCGCCTACCCTACCGCTCGCTATACTGCCCGCCCTACGACCCTTTGCTCCCCGCCCACCCACCCGCTACCTACAAATGCACATGCAGACCTTCCTGCTCGCCTTGTGCCCACCGCTCGCCTTACCTACTACTTGGCGGACTCACCGGCTCCCCTCTCAGCCTAACTACACGACCCAGTCGTCCGCTTTTCCAAATCTCGTCCACTCGTCCAAAATTCGACCCATCCGTCCTTCCGTCTTCCCCCGTCCTCCTCCCACCCGTCGCCAGCCGCATCTCGTCTGTCCGCCCTCGCCGATTAATTAGCAAAATAACGCCGAAAGCGCCGTCGCGTCAAAGCTAATCCCGCGCGAAGTAATGAGAAGCAAACAGCACGCGGCGCATGGGCGGCGCGTGGGCGGCACGAGGGCAGGGCGAGAACGGGGCGAGGGCGGGGCGAGGGCGGGGCGAGGGCGGGGCGAGGGCGGGGCGAGGGCGGGGCGAGGGCGGGGCGAGGGCGGGGCGAGGGCGGGGCGAGGGCGGGGCGAGGGCGGGGCGAGGGCGGGGCGAGGGCGGGGCGAGGGCGGGGCGAGGGCGGGGCCTCCTAGGAGGGCGCTGCGCCCGCGAACATACACACTCGCACAAACACACACTTGGTCATGCGGCAGGGGCGCGGCGTTCCCCGCCCGTGTATTTGGCCAAAGTCCCTCTGCCACGAGAAGTTATGGAATTTCTCGTGACCAAGTATGTGTTCTGAGAACAAATTCGCGCAGTGGCAGAAATCCAGTCTCGTTACCAGGGCTGAATTCAGTGCAAGATGCAAATTTTGATGATCTATAATATCTTCAAAATTAAGTAGAGCTATTTAGGTTGGGTGGGTTTTGTTAACGCATTATATGGATGACAATGTCTGTCTATGTATACTTTATGGCAAGTTTATTACGATGTTATCTATTACATGTTTATTTATTATAGATGTTATCTGTTTTTTATCTTTATCTACTCGTATACCTGTCTCCATATCCTGGGTTATTCACGGCTGGCAATTAACTTAGCGCCCATAGTTAGTGTCCAAGGTGCGAGTACATTTTGACAAACAGCAAAAGCGTGTGTGTAATGCGGTGAATTGAGGATATGGAGTTCGTGAGTTCTGATGATATTTCGTCAATGGAATGAGCGGTTTAAATAAAAATTGAAATGAAGATACAGAACAACTATCTAGTGCACTCTATTGTGAATTTCATTAGCAAATGTTTGAAGTAGCTCATATTAAACGCAGCGAGTTTAAAAATGAGCAAATAAGAAAACATTAACATTGGTTGTTCCAGAAGCAAAATAGTTGAAAATAACATTCTCTGTTCAATTTTTCTGTTTCCCTTGTAGGTTATTGAACATCATGAAAAGTATTTTACCATTGTATAAACTAATATTCAATAGAAAAAAAGAAAAAAAATATTGATGTTGAATTGTTTTTGTTAAACTAAAAGAATCCCATCTTTACAAATAAGCACTTCAAAAATATGATAATATGGTTCACATGCGTTCGTTTGATTTTGCTTCGAATATAATGAAAAGCGTATCGTGTACGTATCATGTTGGTGGTTTAATTGCTTGGAACTCGATAGGTCCGGAGTTCGAGTAAGAGTAATGAAGGATAATAATAGCAACTAATTAGAAGGATCATATGAATAATGCAAAACTGATTACGCATACTGAAGGTGGTCCTGTGGTTTCCTATGTATTCCGTTACCGTTTGCACTCCTTTCACTATTATATATATAAAACACATTTATCTTAGCTTAATACATCATTTTATGGATGCGCTCTCGGAAAACCAGAAGTCTGAAGAAAGGGAAAATCTACGCAAAATTAATTTCAGTGCAAAGACGACTATCAACCATCTATTGTGAAAATGCAATTATTTCCTGACATATGAGTAGTTTTGCCTACAATTGAATATATATTTGCTGTTAGAAATTGAATAGACTGGCAGAAATAGGGTGGACAAAAATCAAAGAGGGTAACCAAGGGTTACAACGGAGATGCATCACCGGCTAGAAGTAATTTAAGTTCCAGGTTCGAATCTCCAACATCTCAAAATGTGTAACTGTTTCATGAACCGCTTGCTCGACCAAATTTGGTGACAATAGTTTTGAAATGAGCTGGGGGAGGCAGAGAAAATAAGAGAAATGCAGCAGAAAAATAGATTTTGTAGAAATAGTAAATAATTATTGTATTGAACATGTTTATGAGATTGTTTTGGATATGAATTCTTCACTGCGTTCCAAAATCCGTATATTTCTTTTACTAAGGAATAGTGTTGAGGAACACGGAAATTCCTGAAAATGAGAAAAATAAAATCCCTTAACTATGACGTTTCAGTTATATTTTAATATATACTAGCTGACCCGGCGAACTCTGTTCCACCTTAACAGCCGGTGCCATCTTTTTCTCCGGAAAACTTTAATGCACCACAGTACTCGCAAACAACGTTCATTGGCCCAATGTAAACGCTAGGGTGCAAGCTGTAATCATTGCTGCAATCGTATCGAAACGCTGCTCGATTCAAATCAGCACTTGATGAATTTCTAGTTCTGCTTCGAAAATTATCTAATTATCTATTTGTTGACCTCTGTTGTTCGCTCGACGATTTTGCATTGCCAACCGAGCCGTTTCATGGGCTGCCTCACGTTGCTCTTGTGATTGAGACGCACGAAGTCGAGCCATACTAACGCGGCGATCTCCACGTGCAATTTCTTGTTCTTCTTCAGTCCTTTCATTAACAATGTTTCGTATCCTTCTTGCATTACGGCTTTGTCGGGAAAGATTCGATCGTCTTGGTCGCGGCATTGTTAATTATACTTCACTTCACTTTTTAACACGCTTTCATTAGCTTCATTTGCATCTTTGCTTGATTGCTTGCTTGTTCTCCGCTGCAGAACGCTTCTGCACAGAAAACTTAGGCGAAAAGGCACGAAAACATACGAAAACGCGTGAAAACGTGCGAAAACGCATGAAAACGTGCGAAAACCCTCGAAAAGGTGCGAAATCACGCGAAAACGTGCGAAATCACGCGAAAACGTGCGAAAACGTGCGTTCTCACACAGGAACGCTGTCGAACGGGATAAACAGTATCCTATGTCCGTCGCCTGGCTCTAAGCTTCCTGCTCACCAATTTTCAGCCAAATCAGTACAGCCGTTCTTGAGTTATAAATAGTGTAACTAACACGACTTTCTTTTATATATAGAGATATAATTTCATAATTATTTCCAAAGAACCGGAACGCCGTTCCGTCGCGTACCAACAGAAATCAAGCCTTTTATATACAGGATATTCGGGGAAGAAATGTCGAATCTTCGAAAAATTGCTGTTAAGACAATTTTAAGCTTATTTTGTCTAATAAACTACACGGATATTCCAAATGGCTAAGAGTTATAAATAGTGTAACTAACACGACTTTCTTTTATATATATAGATATTATAATCTCCACAAGAATCTCTGGCTCTCTCGGTACTAGTTAGGATTCCTCCCGTTTGCGGAGGGTGCCCTATTTATCTCTTCAAGATGGCAGTTGGTTTCACTCCTTGCCAGACGTGCACTATGTAATATGTCCCAAAGCTCTGCACGTCACCCAGTCGCCCCCACCCCTGCGGGCTTGGTCACGCACCAGAGGAACAATCCGCAGGCTGCACCAGTGGCAGGGGACGGGGCAGAGGCGGTAGGTGAGGCGGTGCGGCAGAGGGCAGAGTGCATCTGGGGCGGGGGGAGTGACGACTGGGCGGGGGGGGAGGCAGCGACGATGGTGGTCATGGTGGCCGGGGCGGCGGTTGCGGGAGTCCGAAGCGGGTGACGCGAGGGTGGCGGCGGAGGTGGAGGGGCTAGAGGTGACATCGAGGGTGACGTCGGCGTGGGGGTTGGCGACGGTGGTGGGAAAGACGCGGTGGGGAAGACGGTGACAGAGGTGACAGAGACTGTGACGGTGGTAGAGGCGGCGCCGATTGATTGATTGATTGATTGAACTACTATGGTCATTAGTCCCGTTAGTGTAGTGCATGTTTCTTCTCGGGAGATGGCGGTGATCTTCACCAGCTGGATGGCGAGATACGGCGCCGACCTGCCGTCGGCTAGCGGGCTTTCCCCTAACCAGGACTCTCCCACCAGCGGGGCACCACCCCAGCCGGGACAAGCTCTAAGCTCCCGACCGGTCTCCCAGAATATGTGGTAGTGTAGTGCATGTTAGTGTAAGTGTGTGTGTAAGGGGAGAGGATAGGACAAGGAAGGGGAAGGACAGAACGCGCGCGGTCCGTGGCCCCTTTGTTAGGGTCCACATCCTGCTCCGGCATTCGTCCGTTGCATTTGAGGCTGCAACTCCTGGGATGAGGGTAGTCTTCGTGATCCTGGGGCGTGGTACTACGGATGGGCGCTTTGGAAAAGGCTGTGGCGGGAGCGGCAGCGGTGGCGGGGGCAGGAGCGGGTGGGTGCCACGGGTGCAGGTTGTGGCGGTGGCGATGTCCGCGTGGCTGCGGTGGAGGCAAGGGCGATGACGCCGACGGCAGGGTGGCGCCGGGTGGCAGTGGCGAGGGCCGTGCCACAGCGCGCATCCCGCCGTCAGGTATGCGCGCGCGAGCGGCAGTGATGCCAACTATGCGCGGCGTTCGGCCGGTTACGGCTCCGACATTGCCAGGCCGCGACGTGCGATGTTAATGTGCGCCTGCCGCTGAGCTTCCTTCCAGAGGCTCCGCCGCCGCCCGCACTGCGTCGGCCCGGCTGCCTTGATTAGTTCTCGCGGGGGCCGTCGAGGCGGGGAGCGCTGCAGGCTGCCAACGCCCTCCCTTACCCCTGGGCGCTTCCTCTCATACCATTCCACACATGTACCACATTTTCTTCGTAAATGGCGGCAAAAAGCAGTTGATGCTCTTCAAGCGGAGATCTGCCATACATCGACGGACCTTGCATTCTGCAAAAAGTTTCTTTGCTAATGGAAATGGAATGCTGCTTTGGAAATTCTCATTTCATTACACATATACATAAGGCTTTCTAGTTGAAATGATTGAAGGCATTGTCATTGTCAACAATACTATTTACTTCAATAAGAGCAGCTTTCGATGGCTTAGCCATCATCATCAGTTTTCTGATACAAGAAAAATATAAACAAAATTAGAATTAACATAGTTACATAATTTTTAAAAGCATCTTAAGAAATTGAAGGGGAAGATAGATAGACAGAAAGAAAGAAAGAAAGGAAGGAAGGAAGGAAGGAAGGAAGGAAGGAAGAGGGCGGAGAGTTAGATCTTTTTGTAATATAGTAATTTTTTAAATCTAAGCAAGGAATGAATTAAATATACATATACAATTTTGAGAGAGAAAATACAAAAAAGTAATAGAAAAGTTATTGAAGTTATTTAGTTATTGAAGTTATAAGTTATTGAAATAAATATTATTGTTGACAACGACAACGCCTTCAATCATTTCAATTATGTAAATGTCAACTATAACTCACCACTAAACCAATATACCAAGGCTTTCTAGATTATGATGAACGTTTTTCGTAATACTGTACTGTTATATCGACGTAACGATACCGAATACAGGGAAGCGCTGGGGGTCCCGGTCGTAGTTTCTGTCGATCGATTGAGGCAGGGGTCACTATCTTGTTTACGTGTCAAGAGGGTTGGTAGGAGCACTTTTTGACCTTTGTCGATAGGGAGGTTGTCTCCGCACATCTGCACGTTCGTTGCTAATAATAATAATAATAATAATAATAATAATAATAATAATAATAATAATAATAATAATAATAATAATAATAATTACTATTAATATTATTATACGGTATTGTACAAATAATTATTACACATCAATAACAAGATACAATAATAATTCGAGCCTTAATACAAGAGGTTGTACATTTGGGAATATCATCCTAATTTGAATGTACGTCATAAAGAAACTACAAATATATCCGTAATTAATGCTAACAAAATTAAACAGCCCTCTGTAAAGCACATCTGGAGAAGACAGTGCTAGTTGCTTTGACAAGTGATTATAAAATGTCGGAGCTAGATATGAATGTAAGAGCTGAATATGAAGGTAGATTGGAATAATGACTTTCTATGCCGCGGTGCATACAGAACATCGTTCAGATGATCGCGTAATGAATATTTTACGTGTATTGTCTCTGTCATAACGGATATAGTACTAAGTAGGTATGAGGGTTGCCTCTAGAAATTACGTTAGGGTTAATAATTTATTTTAGAAAATATACCTTTGTCTCATATTCAAGCAATCAGAGTTTAATAATGAGGCCGAAATATGGTGGTATTTTCTAATTAAATAAAAATAAAAAGCCATGAAATTTGAATTATCAGTATTCTGTACTGTGATTAACTGGATAAGTATGCCCCCAACACCACATTTACATGAACAAAGTGTGACGGTCTATTAAGACGTGTCCAACGTTTATTTTTTTATTAGAAAAAGGACGCTTAATTTGCTATGCAAAAGTATGGACAAACAAATGAAGTTAAATTAGTGAAAATTAATAAATCGTAATTATTTACATTATCGGAAGTGAAGATCAAAATAGACTATGGGGACGACGACAAATAAAATTATGGCAATTTTTGACGATAAAAACGTGTCGCCAAGTTGTACCATTCAATAGGAAATAAGTTTCGTAATGATAAGAAGTATTATACCTTGATAGAAGACCGTTAGATATTACAAAAAGGTGACGAATAGAAAGTGTATTTATTTATTAAATAAAAGGAAACCAGTATATTTAAAATGAACCACGGACAATGTCATTAATTGGGAACATTTCGTGGAAATTGTGACAATACCGCAAGGTTTATTGAGTTTATTAAGCAAATAATAGTAGAAAAACGAAAGATCATTGTAATGAACAAGTCGTTCTTTGTTTTTAAAACAACGCGGTCAGAATATATAACTTCTCCAGACGGAGTCCAACCGGGTTGCGAGCCGAGTTTTGAGACGGACCGATGGTTGTTGCGGATGATGGAAGTATGTCGGAATTCGAATGTTGGAATGCAACGGAAAATTGAAGATGTTCCTCTTTACAATTAGTGTGGATTAGTGATATGGATGGTGGAGTTCGCGAGGTCGCGGAACTACAGCAAAGGAAGTTCATTTATTATTCCATTATTTACAGGTTATAACAAGGCCAAGAATGTCATTTTACTTTAAGGTATTGAGAGAATATGGCCATGCATGAAATTATTCAGGATTCAATTAATTGTTTTAATAAATTGACAAAGTGCACTTGATTGATGATGAGAATTTCGATTAGTGAGTGCAAAGAAAATTGTAAATATTATTTTTAGGATATTGTGAAAAGGGTTTTTATATGTATTGTTGTCCGTTGTTATTTGTTAAATTGAAGAGTTACAAGTAGCGAGAAGATTCTCGCCAACATTTTAGAAAAAAAGAAAATACGGAATAAATTCAAAATCAAGTTATTTGGTTTCAATTAGAAAACTTGTGAGTTATTATTTGCGACGGTGTTATCCCAGCAAAACACGAAATAAATTTGAATTCATACCTCTTCCCAAAGCAGTAATACTATTATTTTCGATTCCCTGTATAGGCTCGATTCGCGTACCCTCGACTTCAAAGAAATTTGTTCGAATGGTGCTTCGCAACCCATGGGTAAATAATTACATACGGGTTTATTTATTTCTGTAATTTCAGGAAGGGATATTTTAGAAGGGATTGCGGGGGTATATATTTATGATAGATGTATAGAAACCATGACAAAACAGAGGCAAAAACAATTATGTTGTCAATTGATTTTTCAAACTTTTGCAGATCAAATACGTAGAAGGGAATAATAGTCGCAAAATGGTATTGGCCTAAAGACATTTACATTGATATATGTATCAAAGTTCCCGTGTGAATAGTCCCAAGATTTGCATTTCTCTTGAGCAAGGGATCGCTGTACCATCAATTTTAATTTTCAGAAAGGCACAGTCCTATTTAAGTTTACGCGATGGGTAACAATAAGATAAAAATACTCTTGACTATTTAGATCAAGAGCATGATGAGGACTATTCCGAAATATTTTCAAACTTATCATTTATCACAGAGAAAGTATACTGAAAACGTGTTTGATCAAAGGATAGCAATAAAACCATGTCGTCAACATAAGAGTAGTTTATTTTAGAACAGACCTGGGTTAGGTTGATCAGCAATATAGACTAAACAGTGTTGGTTCAAGGATAGATCCCCAGTTTTATTCGGCAAAATACCAGAATAACTTTCCTGGTTAAAATAAACTCGCTGGAAACATTCTGAGAGAAAAAGTCAACAAGGTTCCAGTCCCAACCACTGAACCGTTTACATCGCAGAGCGCTAGTAAAAGTCGAAACACGATCGTCAATACGTGTCCGCCCGATACTGACAAACTAATTTATATTTCAAGTTCTTCTAGTAATAACTATGTTAAATAAGTGAAAAATTAAATGTTAATCCAGTGCATCGAATAACTTTCACCAATGGCATTCGATGCGATTTCATCAACAGGCAACGTAGTCAGCAATGCTCTTTACGCGCTACCCAACACCAGCAGTATCCCACATAGCAACTTCTTCAATTTACCTACCTCACACAATAAATGTGCTACATATGAAGATACAGCCATGAAATCATCCTCATGAGAAACGTCATGTTATCAAGATCCATCGCAAGGTACAACGCTTCTAACTTAAGGCAAGCGGCATCAGGGGGAAGATAACATAAACCAAAGGAAAAGGTCAGTAGGCGAGGACGCTACCAACAGCATTACATAAAACACAGTGCAAGTGCCACTGACAATGATTATAACAAAAGTTGTACACCAGTGTTAACCACCCACATGCGGTTCCTATAGGCTTCGTAGCCCAACATTTCAATAACGAAAATAAAGCCTCAGACATCTCATTACAATATCCCGGTAGGTAATAGGTTTTTGTATTTAGTCACCAAGGAAACCGATTCTCTTCCCCCAGATAACCGCTTTATATATCTAAATTTTAATCAATCTTGACAGTATTATAACCTCTAAAATATATTTCATATATTTTATAATTTTTTCAAACCGAGAATAGAACCTAAGAGGTGCCATGATGGTTTCCTCAACCTCTGTATTATTGGTAAGTTAGGTGTGGTTCAATGAACTGATCTATGTAAAAACAATCAAATAATAAATAAAAAATAAAATAACTATTTCAAAAATTGAATTCTCACAATACTCACATTTTGATAATTCGTGTAATAAACTGTTACATGTTTATTCTGCGCGCGTTTTTACTAGTGAGTTTATTCACGAAGTTGTTTTCTCTAAGCCTTGACTGACTACATTATCTGCAAACCTTTAAAATGTTAAAATCTGGTGTATTCTTACTGCAGTTTGAAGAACTATTTGAACGTAGTATTCATTTCTTCTTTACTTCAGGATAATATCCATCTCATAGGCAGGGACTTGTTAGGCAGGACGGGACGCAGTTCTACCACCTGCGCCACAGTATGAGAATAACGATTCGAAATATTGTTTCACCTACAACTTGTTCACAATCGGAAATGTTTCACAATCGGAAATGTGCAGGATATTTTACCTTTGGCCTCTAGTCCCCTACCACAATACCTCCCGTAGGGGGGTTGCCCGTAGGGGGTTGCCCGTAGGGGGGACATTATCTTCCGTTACTTCCTGCTGTTGCGCCCTTCACCAGCACCCTCCCCTTGCACACTTCCTAATCATTGCGTCCCTCTATACATTACAACACTTTGTTCCGTTCCCCAAAACTCTGTCCCGGATTGTTTGTTGTCGCTCCTCCGCTTCTAGCACCACACCTCTCTTCCAGGCATCGGTCCTGCTGCGGTCTGTCCTACACCACAATTCCCAACCCTCCAACCCATTCTCTCTCGTCCCACCTTACTCCTACCCAATACAACCCCATCGTTTCTCTCGTCCCGCTATGCCCCGATTCACTTCGCCCAGACCCGATCTACCTCGACCCATTTCACTGTACATCATCCTGTCACCGACATTTTTGCATCGCTCTGCACCACCCCGATTAGCCCCATCCAGCCTCGCCTTTCCCGCATTGTTCCCTCCCGCTCCATCATGCCCCCCTCTTGTATGCTGCTCTCCTGATAAACTCCCTCCCGTCTTGCCTCCTCATCTCTACCTAAACCCCGCCCGTCCCCGCCCGTCCCCGACCGTCCCCGCCCGTCCCCGCCCGTCCCCGCCGTCCCCGCCCGTCCCCGCCCGTCCCCGCCCGTCCCCGCCCGTCCCACTCCGGCTCCCCGTCCCGCTCCATCGCCATCACCTGCCACAACCCCCTCTCATCATTACACTTTTCTCTGTCACAATCTCACTCTTTAACATCAGCACTTGCTCCTCCTCTCCGCCCTTTCTCCCCTCCACCTCCCCCTCTCCCCTAGATCCTTCTCTCACCCCTCTCAGCCTCGATCCACCCCACCCTGCCCTTTCCCGCCCTGTCCCAAATGGTCCATTCCATTCCGCTCGATCCCACAACCCCCAACCTCGCCATGCTACGCTCCTCCTCGCCCAAATGTCTCTCGTCTCACTCCCAAGCTTTTCCATCCCTACCGCACTACCCCATCCCACCCCACGTGGTCCCGCCCCGCCCCATCCCACAACGCCCCGCCACGCTCGGCCCCCCTCCACCGCGCCCCGCCCCTGCCGGCCCAAGGGGCGTTGCAGCGGCGCGCGGTAAGTCGCGTCAACAGCGCTGATGTATGTGCGGCTGCGTCAGCGAGGAGCCTCCGCCACCATTTGCGCCTCCGTCGCCCCCGCGTCGCCCCCTTCGTCCCCCGGGGGCGGTAACGAGCGGCGCCCGTGATGCATCGGCCGCATTGGCATTTCTCAGCGCCCAGACGCCGCGACGCCGCCGCCGCCGCCGCCGCCGCCGCCGCCGCGCCAATTTACGCCGCGTTCGTTCCCTGGAGCGTCTTTGGGAGCCGCGCCCCCCTCCTGCACTCGCCCGCGCCCCCTGGAGAGGGGCAAAGCACTGGCGCAAGGGGACGTACAACTATCAATTTCTTCACCACCACTAACAACACTTTGGCAAAGCAAGGCATACATTATAGATCTCGTATAACTATGAACACTAAAACCTGAATGTTTTGAGTGCGAACGTTGTTAATACATTTTTAATAATGAAGTACTGTTCTATCGACATGCACAATGTAACGCCGGAAAGAAAAGTCAGTGTTAATGGTCGGCATGCGTTAAGGGCTTTAACAATCTGGTGACCGTTACAGGCGAAAGTGGGCCTATTGGCTACTTCCCAAAGCAGACGGTGTGGGTGACTGGATTACCAGACATTAAGTGAAATGTGAAAGGAAGTAGGTCGGGTCAGTGTCCTTGAAAGCCACGAGCTACGGCGGCTTGAAAGGTGTTGTGGAGAGTGTATATTACGACCTGATTGACGTATTGATAATTTTCTACTTAGCAAATGTTTTATTATTTAACATTGAATAATTAATAAGAAATCATTCGTTTTGTAGTGGTTGACTATTTGAAAGTGTTAAACATGTACTGAAACTTACATTACCGCTAGGGCTAAGAAAGACAATTGAAATTTGCTGAACTGGAGAATGGACATAGTTTACGGGAGACAAGCTACCACAATTCTTGAATGTATAACTTGTGAAAGTTACTAGAAGTTCTGAGTTCTGTAAATTTTTATGCCAAGAGTGAGCATAAATATTTTACGTTAAAAATTGATGGGGGGAAATATCAAGAAGCTGGGTACTGCTTTCCATTCGTATGTATTGAACATATTTATATTATTCAACACATCTTCAGAGAGAACTGAATACAAATACATTGTGGCTTGAAGGAAAAAGTCTTCGTGCTAAGTTTTGTCTGAAGTAAACCATAGGAATATTAAAGAGTACTTGGTAAACGTAAAATGCTATCATCTGAAACGTGTTGGTCGGTAAGCACTTAGTACAAAGTTCTAAAGGACTGATCAGTAGGTCACTGTTGAGACTTGTAGGTTGAATTATTCCGAGATTTTAACAATTACGTCTCCTATAAAGAGGAAGATGACAAAAGAAGATGACAGCATGGGTCATTTCGAGACATTGAGTGGAATGCAAAAGTACAAAAAATGAGTTTTCATACATACGCCCCGCGGGCGACATTGAGACTGACCTTGTTTCGTAATCCCACCCACAAAGTTCTCTGGATGATTTAAATCATCTGTCCGTGTGTCGAGATTTCCGGCGCCACTCATGTCCTTAGTGCTAAGATGAGAGCAGTGAGTAGACGGGTTGGGGGCTCCTACCAGCCCAGGACTTCGTCCAGGTGACTCCTGACTCCCATCTGGGGTCTTGACGTGTCAGTGCCCAATACTCGTGCATTTTTGAGACGGGACTTGTCTCTCCACGTTATGATTCGTGCTTATTGACTCCGGCATGAAACTGAAAAGCTGGTAGCCCTCAGGTGGATGAGCTGACCAACCCCAGCTCAAACGGGGAGACGTTCCACGAGGAGCTTGGCGCATCGGTAGTCGGTTGCCAGCCTGGCGACAGTTTAGTAATGATCGGAGTAAGGCTAAATGCTGGGAACCCACTTTGGAGCGAGTATAACTAAGAGTACAAGTAATAAAACTAAGAGTAAAAGATGTCTCAGAATAAGTGCAACAAAATTCTAGAATATCTGGGAGAGTAAAAAATGATCACTTAGAACATGTGAGAAATTTCTGTCAATAAATTAACTTATGTGACACATAGCCAGCCATATATAGCCCTAGATGATGCCACCGGGCATCATCTGCCCAACTGTAGAATAATTTTCTATCTATACCTCTGATTGGAAGGTAACACATCGTGCGTTGGTGTATGGCAGGTCATATTCTAACGCAATGATTTCGAATTCAAAGTCCCGCAAAACACCAATGCAATGTGGGTTGTATAGCAATCAGGGGCAATTGCCAAAAGTAAATGTTATAAAAAATTACCTCCCACAATTTTTTGATAAAAAGTTATCTTGAACGTACGAATCAACATAGCGTCGACTTTGTTATACTTCTTGTAACGCTTGTGGCAATTTTGAAGCATCCCTTGTAAGCGGAGCTTTACTGCCCGTGAGCACTTTCAGTACAATGCTGTGATGGGTCACAAGTCATTATATTTCATAAGGTTTGCTTGTGTTATAATTGAATATAACGTGAATTATGGCGAGAGTGGATGGAATAGTGACCAATACACAGGGAAATGATTACGTGTTCTGCGATGAAGTGAAGTGTGTGACTTTTGACACCGAGAGAAAGAAAGAATGGACGATGGTGGAGATGACTTCATGGCGACGCGTTCTATAAAAGAAAACTAAAATCAACACTCATTGATACAACGGTCTAATGTTCTGACATACTCTTTGACTTAGCTCTCGAACGTACCATATTCGTACCATATGCGAGCTTATAGTTCGAGTTTGCTAATAAGTCGTGTTTGAGTAATCAATAAGAGGACGACTTTAAATTAATCAAGTTAATACAAGTTAAATGAGGCATCATTTAAATGGTTAAAAGATTGGAGGAATATAGAATTGAAAATTTATACTAATATATAAAGATAGAAGTGTGTTGTCTTAAAGCGCAGTAATCGCTGAATCTACTGAACCAATGCCGATGAAACGTTTGTGCTATCTTCCTTTAGAGGTCTTGTGTACTGCAGGCTATGATTTACAACCATAAACCCAAATATATTTACAAAATAATTACTTTTCGGGGCATTTTCCCCCTAGCTTTACACCACAGATTAAAGAGCGCATGAATGTCAATAGTGTAGCTGCGCGCCACCAGAGGATGACTTCTGAGATCTACTACTGATTTCATCAATGTTCAGAATTATTACGAAGTTCATTTGGCTTTGCATAAGCTTACGTAATGACCTGTCTGAATTTTGGTGACTTGTTTAATAGATAATTAAAATTGCAAATAGTCTTCGTTTTTAGGCCTTTTAGATATATTTTTTAATTTGTTTCATTGTTATTGTTTGTTTATATTAGTGTTTTTGTTAATAAATCATGTTATTTAAAATTTATAATATCTTTAATAAATTGTTCCTTTCAGTTATAATTATAAGTAATGCCGCTAGTGTCTACAATGGCTGCATCGCTGGAGGTCAATTTTCGAGAGAATTTAAGTCCCTAGCTCTTTGATTAATTGATCTTCCGAATTGGGAAAATTGGGTTTAAAACGAGGGAAACCACGCATTTCTGAACACAGTCAACACACACGAACCTTGTAAAGCGCGGGTCGCGGGTGCCTGCGTCGGCAGCTGCCTCCCAGCACCCGGCGCAAGCGGCCGCCGCGGGGCGCAGGTCGATATCCACTGGCCTCCGCCGCTGCAGATCTGTGTCGGCGCCAATCAACGTCGAGTTGAAAGTCTTGTTCGCGCCCCGCGCCGCGGCCCCGACCGCACCGCCGCGCAGCGCGCTCTTTCGACCACCGGCGCCGTCGACAACCCCCCCCCCCCCGGCACGCGCGCACTCCCAACCAGGGCCTTGCAACCCTCCATCACCGGGAGCGGAAGCTCAGTGCATCAGCTGATGTCACTGCAGCGCCTCTGACCAGGAGGTCCTAGGTTCCCACTCCCCACGGCGGCAGGATTTTCGACACTAGCTTTTCAGCTAGGTCGAATTCAGTCGCTGTCTGGAGGAAAATTCTAGCGGCCGGCTGCTCTGATCGGTAGTTTTCTGTGGTTTCTCCGCTCAACACCAGGCGAATGCCGGAGCAGTACCCAACCAAACGGGCCACGGACCGCGCGCGATCTGTCCTTCCTCTTCCTTGTCCTGTCCTATCCCCTTACACACACACTTACACTAACATGCACTACATTACCACATATTCCGGGAGACCGGTCGGGAGCTTAAGGCTTGTCCCGGCTGGGGCGGTGCCACGCTGGTGGGAGAATCCTGGTTAGGGGGAAACCCCACTAGCCGACGGTAGGTCAGCGCCGGATCTTGCCATCCAGCGGGGGAAGATCACCGCCACCTCCCGAGAAAAATAACATGCACTACACTAACGGGACTAATGACCAAAGCAGTTGACGCGCTCGGAAACATGAAAAATGAATGAATGAATGAATGAATGAATGCAACCCTCCATCGAAATTGGGGTCAAAGCTAGAGGGTGCTACTACAGGCGGCGCTAGTGTTGCCAGATACAGGCTCGCCACCTTTCGCACCAAAAGTTTGGCTAATTTGTGAGAAATATGAAAACGCGGGATGTATGTACTACTCGCGCATTTTTTTCTTGAATGATGGATTGAAGAAATGCGGGCGAAGTGGGGGTATTAGTTACAAAGTTGGGCATTAGAGTATTTACAGTAATTCCAAACTTTGGAAAATCAGTCAAAACTGATACGTGTGCGTCCAGGTCACCGGGCTTGGTAGGCAACAGCAGAGACACTAGGTAGGAGTTTTAGGTGCCTCCCTTGAAGGACCTGGACCTGCCTCAGCAATTTCTTTAGATAATGGTCATGAAGCTGAACAGAAGGTTTCGACTATGAAAGCAAGTAGCTTTGACTAGCTTCTGTTTCGCGCCCACAAATTTTTAATGCTTGGAATGTTGTCATCGGTGCTCGCTGCGGGCTTTTGCCTTCAACTGTTTATTGCTCAAGGGAAGGGGGAAGCAAGATCATCTTTCAAGAAAAGTTGCGCGAGTAGTAATTCGATCGTGAATATGCGTGACGAATAGCCGCCAAATATCACGAAAGGTAAGTATCAGTAAGTATTACGTCTGCAGTGCGTGAGAAAGCTGGTTCAAGTAAGAAGTATCTCCGAGTTTTCTTTAAGATCTTTATGAAGTTGCGCTTGAAATTAGTTTAAAGTTTTACCTGAATTTTGGTCAGGAGTTTTTCACCAGAAGACGGTTCGATTCCCGATTTGCAGAAAGCAAATCTTTGTTTAAAAAAATAGTTTTCACTAATGTTTTCAATAAAGTTGGTAGCAGTTCGAATTTTAGTTCCTGTAAGAGGGTGATACTGTAGAGCGCGCCACTGTAATGGTCTCCACCACGTTATAAGGAGTTATAAGGCCCTGCTCCAAAACGCTAACGCTGCTCGCTCCCAACAGACCACTGTCTTCTGCGCCGGGAAGTAGGGACGCCGAAAAGTTTGAGTCCACAGACACAAAAACATTTCATTTAATTCATTCTTTATTTCAAAATTTTGAATCAAGGAAGATTTCTCAATGGTCTTGGTACCAGGGAGGTTCTTTAATGAGTTATCGTTGATGATAAATTTAAATAAATTTTTAAAAACACCACCATTTACCGGCTGTGTGTAGTCCAGAGCCAGTATTTACGCTATCTCTGCATTGCCTCGGACCGGGAGGTCCTAAGGTTCGAGTCCTAATGGCTAGAAACGGATGTTGAATTCAGCCGCTGTCTGGAGAAGTCTAGCGACCTGCTGTGCTAAGGTAGCTTTCCTTGGTTTTCCGATCAATACCAGGCATTCTCCAGAGCAGTATCCTAACCAACGGGGCACGGCCCACACGCGATCTTTCTTTCAACTTCAAAAATCTTTCATACGCCTTCCTTCGGAGAGAAGTAAAGCCGACTGTCCCATGTTAGAATTAATCTAAATGCAAATTGCCTGTATCGTCGCCCTAGCGATACGTTCTGTCTTCCCTAGTTGGTGAAAGAAGCGTAGCAAAATTTGCGTGGTCAGACGGAAGAGCAGGCCTCATGGTCTGAGTCTCACTACGTAAAATAAGGCATGAATTCAATCCAGAAGGGATGGAATCACATACATCTTCCGGGTTAAAACATTCACTACACAAAAGGAGTTAATAACTATAGCAGTTGCCGTACCCGAAAACATTAATAAATTTAATTTTTTTCTTGTTTATTTATGATGTTGACATTTCTGCGAAAAAATTTGAAAATAACCACCGTTTTGAAAATTAATAAAGAAATTTTATAATGCTAAATGAAGAATTGGAGCTTACGAAACACTCCATTCTGTTAAAAAGTTTTATTAACATTTACATACTGAAATATTGTAGCCGCATGATTAAGGTACAACGAATAACACAAGACGCTAAGCGCACTCTAATGCGGACAGACTTAATGACACTGTGAAAGTGGCGCAGTTGCAACGTTATGCACGTCACTTTCACAGATTTCTATGGCCTGTTCGTTGCGCCCAGCTAAGCCCATCTCACCCACTTTACCCGTGTGAATCGAGAGGTTTGGGACTTGTAATTCATCGTGGGTGGGAAGAAACATTGAATTTTGCAAGAATAGGATATCACGCCGAACCGGTGGCCGAGATCACTAAGGCAGTAGTGTCGTAGTTATATCGGACCGAAGGGTCGCGGGTACGAGTACCGCCTCGGACATGGTTAAATTTGTGTTCGTCCTTTCACCCCTTATCATCACCATATCGTTTCATCTTCAAGCTACCATAACGTTGACTCCAATAGTGGTCGCTAATGACCTAGATGTTGATGCGACCTTAAATAACGAAAAAGGATTTCACATATTACTTATCATAGCGTCATGTGATGTTCTGTCAGTGAACAATTGTGAATCCTGCGTACAGAATGAATCAAAATTTCACCGTTAAACGTTGAGGGGAGTTAGAGAGTACTTAAATCCCTAAAACCTCCCTACATATTCTAGCCGGAAAACTCATTTTTCCCTATTGAGTCATAAACACAGTGAGCTTTACGAATTAAATTCGTTAATTATTAGTATCTCTTTTCTCTTAAAATTAGTGTCTCATCTGGCAGAAAGGCCGTACTACAGTATTGATCGCATTCCACGAAATGACTGATATTATGTTAGAATAGCTAAGGGTTAATCGGGTAATTTGGGGGTTCTACCATCTGTTCTCCAGGCAGTATGATGCGCAAGTAAATCAATTTATGGCTTATGGATGATCCCCGGTTGCTGCCCCTTAAAACCCCTTAAACAAAAATGTTCACTTGTGTATAACTCGAGAGCGTTTTCATGCGAGCTTTCATTTTTATATCCGAACTTTTCATATAACGAATTCGTAAAATTCTCTCATTCGATGATCTCACTTCTGCTCATTCGAAAGGATGCCATTCCTGACATGCAATAAATGTTTGCGATTAGTTCATTTAGTTTTGAAGTTTAATGTTCCATGTACGTGGAAATATATTGTTATCTGGGATTTTTCTCATGTTAATTTATTATTTTTTATTAATTAATTAGCTTATTTAATTATTTATATTTGTTTATTGATTACTTAAAACTACTCAGGCCAGTAACTTCAATATCTCCGGGAAGTGTCTTATAATGTAACCTAAACGCTATTTACTGCCAAAATTTAATTTATAATTTTTTATTTATTTAGTAGCTTATTTAACTATTTAATTTTGTTTATTGATTACTTAAAAATACTTTGGTCAGTAACTTCAATATCTACGAGAAGTGTCTTACAATGTAACCTACACAATATTTACTGTCAAAACAATTATGTAGTATACGATCATCATATCATATGTAAAACAAAATATATATAAACTGTTAGGATTTTGCTTTTGTGGAAAGAGCAGAGACAGAAAAGCTAAAATAAAATCGATGGTGGGTTAATGTTGGTCCTTTCGGGATTATTTCGCCAGCTTAATTCACTTCATCGCTCCAACACGCCGCTGAACGAACTGTTTCGCTAGTACCTCTTCGGTGTTCGGGGGAACACTCGCTGTTTTTCGGTGCAGTACGCAGCTTTTGTAACGCCGGGTCCACTGAAATTCACCTCCTCTGATGTAACAGTGTTTTGCAATTATCCTCGTATTTTTCGATACGCCACCCGCATGGAATTTAAATTTTGATTGGGACAAGCGCACTAGCGCCGCGGAACGGCAACTGCAGTAACCTTGCTCCGGGTCGGCGTGCGTCCGGTGTTTGCAAGCACATGAGGGTCGCGACCGCGCTGTTGAAAGCCCTTTTTTGTCTCCGTTAAATCGCTGCGCATGTCGTTTGTTTGAATGATGAATGTTATTTGACACAATGGCTTTAATTGAAAGGTTCCTGCATCTATTGCAGGGTGTTTTGATGCCCCGTGCACCGCTCACGTCGTCAGTTTTAAGTGCGTGTTTGCCGCGAGTTCTTCCCTTCCCGACAGAGGTCGCGCACGACACCAGATTTTCCGTTGCTCCAATTGAATTTTGTGCAAGTGCTCTGTAAGGCCTGACGTCACAACACAGAACTTTTAGGCTGAGCGACGAAACTTTTTGTGCTGTAGAGATTTATCGAGCGTTGATTTTGCCTGCGTATTATCTAAGTATATTTAAAAAAATAAGGTATTTTGCCATGACTTCGTTTAGAGCTTCTACTGAACCGATTGTAGTATTTTTTCCTTTAAATGAAAGAATGTGATCCCTAGATGTGTTATCAGATAATGTTTGTGTTGATTCACTAACATTTAGTGTGTAAATTAATTAATTAAATATTTCTTTAATAGTACGCTTATCAATAGTCAATTGTTTTCTTCCAAAGGGTGGCTGTTTCAAAATCGATATTTATGAGTCGATAGATGCTTCATGGTGGCGCTGTTTGATGTTTTGTTTTGATTGTTGATATTTGTTTACAATTCATCAAGGTTTTGTTTTAGTGTTATAATTACATTGTGGCGTTGACAGTTTG